>JAMPIV010009506.1:0-17166 GCA_024509875.1 Oreohelix idahoensis | reverse complement strand
AAAGTTTGCTCCAGGGGACTCTGTCAAACGCCTTTTCCAGATCTATGAAACAAAGATGGATCTCACTCTTATACTCAAGGGCCTTTTCACTCAACTGTCTGAGTGTGAAGATTAGGTCTTGAGTACTTCGGTTTGCTCGGAATCCGCACTGGACCTCATCCAATTGTGGCTCAGCTAGGCGTCGGAGTCTCTGCTCTAGGATTCTAGAGTAGATTTTACCAGGGACACTGAGAAGGGATATGCCTCTATGGTTTCCACATTGTCGATTGTCACCCTTTTTGAAAATTGGTGTTATGATGGCAATCTCCCAATCCTTTGGTATGGTCTTGTTGCACCATGCTGCCTGTAGGACCTTTAAGAGTAACAGGTCGCCTGATGCTCCCATGTACTTAACCATTTCTGGTGTTATACCATCATGCCCTGCTGCTTTGCCCATCTTGATTTTCTCTAGTGCTGCCCTCAGTTCTTCCATCTTTATGTCATCTTCACCATCATTGGTTTTCTCTTCTGTGCTAGTGGTTATCATTTCTGTTGCTTCACCATGCTCACCATCCAGGAGTTCTGAGAAATATTCTTTCCATCTTTCCATTACTTCCTTCGGGGCAGTAAGCAATTTGCCTTGCTTGTCCTTTATAAATTTGAGAGGGCATTGTTTTTCCTTCCTCATGTTCTTTAGGGTCTTATAGAACAATTTCTGGTTTTCTTGTGCATCTTTTTCTAGCTTTTCTCCAAATTCTTCCCAGGACTTCTGTTTTGCTGCTAGCACTTTGTTCTTTGCTTCTGTTCTGAGTATCACATATTCTCTATATTTTTCCATTTGTCCTTTTGTGTTTTTAGCTCCTAAGTATTGTTTCCATGCCATTTTCTTCTCTCTTATTTTCTCTTTGACTTCCTCTGTCCACCAAGGTGTCCTCTTTCTCTGGTTCCCAAGTCGGACTTCACCGCATGCTTCTGCAGCAGCTGTCTTTATGATATCCTTGAATTTATTCCAGAGGGTTTCCAAGTCATCAGGTCGTTCTTCTGTGTTGCTCCCGGCTGTAGCAATAAGCCCCTGATATCTGGTCTTAATTTCTGGCTCTCTCAGCTTGTAGGTCCTAATGCTCATTTCTCCTGCTCGTTTACTTGGTTTTCTTGCGTGATGTTGGGCAGTTCCTAGGCTGAGCAACTCTTTCAGTTGTTCGTTTGATTGTTAGCAGGTAGTGATCACTTCCAATCTCTGGCCCCCTCCAGACTCTTGCATCTCGGACATATCTGAATGAGCTTCTCCGAACAATGGCATAGTCGATCACTGACTTCTCATTCTTGGTTGGTTCACATCTAGTGTATGCATGTATGCGCTTATGAGGGAACTTTGTGTTTGTAATGATCAGATTCTGCTCACTGCAGAATCTAAGGAGTCGCTTTCCATTGTCATTGAGAGTATCTTCTCCATATCTTCCGATAACGCCACCCCATCTCGCATGGTCATTTCCAACTCTGGCATTAAAATCTCCGAGCATGATAACTTCATCTAGGCAGTCATCCACTGTCCTTTGAAGCAGCTCGAAGAATTCCTCCTTGACCTCTGCTCTCTCATCCTCATTTGGCCCATACACTATGACCAGGTTGACTATGGTTTCTCCTTCTTTTAGTTTTACAACCATAATGCGCTCCGAGACAAAGTTCCATCCCTTGATACTATCTTTTTGATTTTGGGCCACAATGCAACCCACGCCCCCTTTAGCTCTTTCAGATATGGGTACACCACTGTAGAGCAACGTGTTGCCATCGAGATCCATGACTCCTTGTCCTTTTTTCTTCGTTTCCGTTATAGCCAGGATTTCTAGTTTTGCTTTCCTCATCTCTTCCACCAGCTCCTCTTCCTTCCCATTTATACTTCTTGTGTTCCAAGTTCCATAAGTCGTAGTCCGTAGTCCGTTCCAGTTCGTCGCCTTTAGAATCAGTCCGGTTTTCTCTCTTGTATTTCTCGTAATCATAGTTTAAGACAAACAGGTGATTGGCCTGTTGTGCCTTTGCATGGTGGAGGTTTAGAGGGTTTTGCAGTCAAATTATGCTCGCGTAGAGTAGACAGTAATTCATTTAAACCCAAATAGTGATCTTCCCAAGTATTACTGAAAAGACAGATGACGTCTAAGTATGCAATGACATCTGAACGATCTGAGAGAATTCGACGCATCATGCGTACGAAAGTAGCTGGGGCGTTCATAAGCCCGAAGGGCATAAAATTCCACTGAAACAAACCCCTAGGTGTTGAGAAAGCAGTGAGAGGTTTGGCGCGTTCAGTTAACGGAACTTGCCAATAGCCTTTCGACAAGTCAAGTTTAGTAAAGGATCGAGAGTTAGAAAGTCTAGTAAGTAAATCTTCTAATAAAGGCATAGGTTCAGCATCGAACTTCGTAACTTGGTTCAATTTGCGATAATCTACGCAAAGGCGTATGTTATTGTCTTTCTTTCGAACAATAACCATGGACGAAGAGTATGCTGAAGTGGATGGTTCAATTATTTTCAATTGCATCATTTCATCCAATTCTTTCTCGACTTGTGCTTAAGGTCTTACTCTGATCGGATTATGATCAGTAAGTATAATGTTGCAACTGCTGGAACTTTTCAACCATTTATTTACGAGACACAGTGACATCAACAGTTACAGTCAAATGGACAAGGATCAAGGACGTCAGACACGAGGTACGGAATTGGACGTTTTGCGATACCAAGCCTTGATTTGAATTGAGCGGCAGAACGCGGATGGTAGGAAAATTACAAAAATTTAAAAAGTAATTTTTCTTAATATTAATGTTAGGAATATAAAAATTAGCTGGCCGGATGGCCTATTCTGAGCAATGAAATAATATGATCTTAATTTTACAAACGGATAGATAATATTGAAGATAATGACAAAAGACAGTGTAGTTCACATCATCGCTAGACTATATTGAATCTAAAAGTGTCACAATTTGCACACAAAAACACGACCTTGGGAACAGGTGTTCAAAGTTACTATTATGGAGGAGAGGGTTTTTGAGCGGTAGCTGTGTCTAAATATAACTTTTTACGACAAAATTTTAAGGGGAGAGAAAGGTTGCTTCAAAAATCAAGCACATTTTTTTTAGAAACACAAGTAGAGACGGACAGACTAACAGATAACCATCCATACTTGACTGAAGCATGACTGAAATGACTTTAGTGTAGAAATTTGAAATTTAAAGTACAACTAGGCAGTGATTGGCCACAGACAATCATATCATTAGCGCTCAGAGCGCATTTGGGGTCATTCTTCAATAATTGTTCAGTGTTAGACACAGATTTTAAAGTGTGGTGTCTTCCCATATGAAAGACAGTGAATAAATTTAGGGACGCCATACTATAGCCAGCAGCTCAGCTGAGTTTTGCTAGCACTTCTGTGTTAATTATTCATAATCTGAGCTGTGAGTTTTCTATCGACAACAAAGCAGAGTCTATTCGGTGGGTGACTTTACTCGAGTGTATCTGTGCAGTTCTTGTGACAGAGACCACCATTATTGCCCGCCAGCACGGAGAGGTGGGACCGCAAGTTTTCAGCACCAGAGCTACAAAAAGATGAGTGAGCCTCTGGTCTGCTGGACATTCACCAACTATTGGTAGTGACTAATATCCCCATAAAAATTCCCACCTTTTTCTGGACACTGTGTAGTCAATATAGACAGGTGTGATGAGGCCACCCCAACAGCACAAACAGTAACTATCCTCCCAAAGAGATGACTATTCGAACATTTTAATAAAACTAACTATTCTAGTACTTAAATATGTACACTTTTGGCATTTATTATGTAACATTCCATGCATAATTTTCATAAATTTTAAATCCTTCTTTTAAAACCAGTTCTGGTCAAAATAAAACTTGATCCAGAACAAATAAATGTAATATAATTATATCAAAAACTTTACACACGTGAGTTAGTTCAGTGTATTTTAACACTTGTTAATCTTATTAGTCTTGTTAAATATCTATGGGTATATTTATAACTATCACACCACAGTACACATCATAACCCTAGACACTTTACGTAGCTACATTCATTAAGAAAAAAAAAAAAATTAAGTGTGAGGTCGTAGTGGTAGCAAGAAAGGCCTTCTGACAATTCTCAACTACATTTTATCTCAGGAGCCTTCACAGCTGGCCTCATACAATGTACATGTAGTAATAACACCATCATACAATACCATCAACACCACTACATAAATTGGGGTCTTGTCCAGGGATAATTAGCCCAACAGTAATATTAGGATCTCCTGGTGGGAGAAATAAAAGTAGGGAAATAAATTGTAAAATTTCCTTTAAAATTAAAAGTGTCCCTGCAGATAAAAGTTGGTGAATCTTCACAGCCAGTAATAATTAATTAGTTAACTGGTTAGTTAGAATTAGTTAGATTATAGTCATAAGAAGTACTTAGCTTGTATATTATTATATTGTCTGAAAAGTATGGCTGAGCTAGCAAAGTTTAGATCAGCTGCTGTGCTCACTGCGAAGGAGATGGGGATGGATGGTCAAATTTTAATTCAATACGTAACGACTGAATGTGATAAATATATTGAAAGGGAAGATAGAAAGGTAGCTGAAGAGAAGAGGTTACAAATTGAGGCTGATAGAGAAATTAAGAGGCTGCAGATTGAGGCAGAAGAAAAAAGGCTGACTGCCGAAAGGGAGGCAGAAGAAAAACGACAGCAAAGGGAGGCAGAAGAAAAAAGGTTGACTGCCGAAAGGGAGGCAGAAGATAAAAAGGCCGAAAGGGAGGCAGAAGATAAAAAGGCCGAAAGGGAGGCTGAAGATAGAAGGTTGCAGAGGGAGCACGAATTACGACTAAGGGAGCTGGAATTACAAGGCCCGGCCCCTGAAAATGGTGCCAGCCCTTTTGCCTCAGATGCTACGCCCAGTATGGGAGCCTCAAACTCAGCTATGGGGTTTCATTTAGACCATTTTGTTGAGAAAGACGATGACATAGAGGGGTACCTGGGACGTTTTGAGTTATTAGCTACTACATATGGGTTAGAGAGAGAGAGGTGGAGTTTAAAGCTATCACAGGGATTGAGGGGTGCTTCTTATGAAGTATTTGCCAAAATGAACAGGGAAGACCAAGACAATTATGACATGTTAAAGCAGGCTTTGTTATTAAGGTACGAGAAGAATGGTGAATTTTATCGTAAGAGATTTAGAAATGCCAAACTGTTGTCTGGGGAGACATACCACCAATTCTCTGCCAGACTAGAAACCTATTTGGAGAAATGGACGGCTCTGGGGAAGACCCAAGATCTTAAAGAAATGATCATGATTGAGCAATTGAGAGAGTCCATGGCTCCAGACATGAGAAAATTTCTCATGGAACAAGGTGCAGAGAAGTTGGGGGAAATTTTAAATGTTGCTGAGAGGTATCAGGCAGCTCAGGCAGAGGTAAGTGGTGCTAAGAAGAAGCACATAGACAATTTTAAAGCTCCACAGCAATTTAATAAATTTGATAATAGAGAGCAGGGATATAAGGGTAGGACAAATTTTGAGCGGCCAAGAAATGACTATCGCGACAGAAACTCACAGTTCAATGACCAAAAGTTCAATGAAAGAAAACCGTTGAACCAAGGAAAAAGATGGTGCAAATGGTGCAAGAAGGATAACCATAACACCGAATTTTGTAGAAGGAAACCTTCAAACATTGCTGCAATGAAGTCGGGGACGCAAAGATTAAAGGTTAATCCTAAGGGACAACAGGAACCTTATCACCCCCCAGTTTGTGAGGATGTTATTTGTAATGGGGTCACCATAAGGTGCCTTTATGATACAGGTTTGGATTATGATTCAGTTGTGAAGTCTAGCCTAGTGGACCCAAGTCAGTATACCACAGAAACAGTGGAAATACAAGGGGCGACTAAGGACATACCACTCATGACACTTCCCATCGCAAGGATAACGGTGAAAACTCGCTATGTGGAAGGAGAAATCAGAGCAGCAGTGATAGATGAACCAATCTACCCTCTGATATTGGGGTGTAGATACGTTTTCTTGGGGAATCCCGAGAAACCTGTGATCATGGCGACAGTGCAGACCAGGTCACAGAAGAAGGAGGAAGAAGGTGAACCTATAAATGCTCATCCAGAGGAGATGAGGAAGGCGCAGGCTGAGGATAGGACACTCCAGCCCTGTTTTAAAAAAATTGCCCAAATGCCACACACCTCCGAGCAAGGGGGAATATTTCATGAAGAATAGATTATTATACAGGAAGACAGGAACTAGATCCACTGGTCACGGACAGTTAGTTCTTCCCAAGAGATATAGGGCAAATTTGATAAGGAGCTTACATGTTGGAAAAGATGGTGACCATGAGAAAGTCGGTACCATCTGCCAAAAGATTGCTCTAAAATACTATTGGCCCGACGTAAATGTCGATGTTGAAAACTTTGTAGAAGCATGTGGCGTATTTCATAAGGGAACACCCACAAAGGGAAAATATGTGCAGGACCTAGAACCGCCACGGGGCAACTTTAGGCCTGAAAGGAAAACTAATTATACACGGGTAGACAAAGTGGAATGGGAGCCCCCTTTTCACACCCAGTCTTCACTTGAATGGATTAACATGGCCGCTATGCGAAGAGTACAAAGAAGAAATTTAACCCAGGATAGGATGACAATCCCTCGGTCAGACTTATATAAACTGGAGGAACAGACAAGAGAGCGAAGATCTCTCATAAACAATCTTAAGTGGGGAGACAAACCCCAGAGAAAAATTGGTAGTGGTCGATTTGTGAGTGATGATTCTAGGAAGAAAAGTCCTCATTATAGAGCTTCTAAGGGACGGGACCCGATGGGTTCCATGAAAAATAAGTATGGTAAATTAAAGATCCAGATGTAACTCTATTAAGGACCTGGACAGATGAGAAGGCGGAAGAGACTGTTACCTCATCGTATCAATACGTGAACGAACTGACCACTCGTTTGAAAGCTGGATGGAAACTGGCAAATGATAATTTGAAACAAGCCAGGAAGAAACATGCAGCATATTTTAATAGGAAGGCAAAGGACAGGGAACTGGCAGTCGGAGAGAAGGTGCTGCTTCTACTACCGGGAAGCCAGAATAAATTACAAATTGGTTGGCAAGGTCCATATACGGTTCTAGAGAAGGTGTCTAGAACAAACTATAAAATTGACAAAAAGGGGAAGGAAAAAGTTTATCATGTAAACCTGCTAAAGAAGTATCTGGACAGACCACTCCAGGAAAGCACCCCCTTATTGACCTTGGCTATTGCAACCCAGATGCAAAAGGAACCACTCACCTCACATGAATACCCATTACATCCTTGTGAAACCGCAGCACAGGTAAAAGTCAGTAAGCACCTGACTAAAAATCAGAGGGAGAGAGTTCAACAGGTTCTGGAGGAACATACAGATGTATTAACAGATAAACCAGGCCATACAAATTTGCTACAGTATGACATGAAACTGGTAGACTCAAACCCAATCTGTATGAGAGCCTATTCTATTCCGTTCGCGAAGGAGAAGGCATTGAAGGAAGAAATAAAGTATTTGTTGAAGGAGGGGATTATTTCGCACAGTGAATCATCTTTTAGTTCTAGTGTCGTTTTGTTGAGAAAACCGTCTGGGGAACACAGACTGTGCATAGATTACAGGAAACTGAATGCTGTCACAGAAGGACAAGTGGATCCATTACCAGACACAAAACAGCTATTTGCCAGACTGAACAAGGCAAAATACTTTTCAAAAGTGGATCTTAGTAAAGGCTATTACCAGATCCCAGTGAAGCCTGAAGTGAGACCTTATTTGGCTTTTAGCACTTCGGATGGACATTATGAATTCAATATGCTACCATTCGGACTGAAAAATGCTCCGAGTGTGTTTTCAAGGATGATGCGAAAATTGTTGGACCCCCTGAATAACCCATGTATCACAAATTTCATGGATGATATTCTCGTCGCCACAGAGACATTTGAAGAACACATTGAAGCTCTGGAGATGTTGTTTGATAGACTTCGGGAGGCGAACTTAACTGCTAGGCCAACAAAATGTTGTATTGGATGCAAAGAGTTGGAATTCTTGGGGCACACTGTATATCAGGGTAATATGACCCCTGATCCTAAGAACTTGGAAAAACTGCAGAGAGCACCTAGGCCGCAAACAAAGAAGGACGTGCGATCATTCGTGTCGTTATGCGGATTTTATCAGAAATACATCAAGAATTTTAACGCTATTTGTGCTCCTCTGACTGATCTGACTCGCAAGGGACTTCCAGATAAAATTATTTGGACTGCACAATGTGAACTAGCGTTCCAAGAGTTAAAAGAAAAACTCACTAGCAAGCCTATTCTCAAACTGCCTGATTTGACACAGGACTTTGTCTTAAGAACCGATGCAAGTAATGTAGGACTAGGAGGGGCTTTGTTGCAAAGATCATCTTCACCTGATGGGGAACTTAAACCAGTCGCTTATGCAAGCCGCAAATTGAATAAGGCGGAACAAGGATACTCCACAAGCGAAAAAGAATGTTTAGCATTAATCTGGGCAATAAAAAAGTTTCAAATCTATCTGTATGGTAGGACTTTTGTGGTGGAGACGGATCATCAGCCTCTCGTGTTCTTGTCTCAGGCTAAGCATGAAAACGCAAGATTGCTGAGGTGGTCTTTATTGCTTCAACCTTATCAGTTCAGTATCCAATATATCCCAGGCAAATTGAATGTCGGTGCAGATTTCCTCAGTCGGCACCCCTGTGATCAAAATTAGAGTAGTGGCAGACGTGAGGAGTAATTTTACCTATGTGTATCGCTGGTTTTGGAACTTGCCATAGGCATGTTTTCAAGTGGGGAGATGTGTAGTGAAATTGACAGAGATACAACGGTAAAATACTCAAAAGATAACATTTAAGGATAAAAACATAATGCGTAGGCTGCTGATGTACATGATCGCCTAGACCGCGGGTCATCACCCTCCATAAAATTGACTTGCTAGACAGGAGGGGAACGGCGGATCAAAAGAAAAAAAATATGACTGGAAAGGCTAAGGAGACGCAATGGGGGGGGATGGAGGAAAGTAAAAATTCACGTCCCCCAAATTGACACGAGGTACGGAATTGGACGTTTTGCGATACCAAGCCTTGATTTGAATTGAGCGGCAGAACGCGGATGGTAGGAAAATTACAAAAATTTAAAAAGTAATTTTTCTTAATATTAATGTTAGGAATATAAAAATTAGCTGGCCGGATGGCCTATTCTGAGCAATGAAATAATATGATCTTAATTTTACAAACGGATAGATAATATTGAAGATAATGACAAAAGACAGTGTAGTTCACATCATCGCTAGACTATATTGAATCTAAAAGTGTCACAATTTGCACACAAAAACACGACCTTGGGAACAGGTGTTCAAAGTTACTATTATGGAGGAGAGGGTTTTTGAGCGGTAGCTGTGTCTAAATATAACTTTTTACGACAAAATTTTAAGGGGAGAGAAAGGTTGCTTCAAAAATCAAGCACATTTTTTTTAGAAACACAAGTAGAGACGGACAGACTAACAGATAACCATCCATACTTGACTGAAGCATGACTGAAATGACTTTAGTGTAGAAATTTGAAATTAAAAATAAACCTCGGCAGTGATTGGCCACAGACAATCATATCATTAGCGCTCAGACGCGAAAGTGGGGTCATTCTTCAATAATTGTTCAGTGTTAGACACAGATTTTAAAGTGTGGTGTCTTCCCATATGAAAGACAGTGAATAAATTTAGGGACGCCATACTATAGCCAGCAGCTCAGCTGAGTTTTGCTAGCACTTCTGTGTTAATTATTCATAATCTGAGCTGTGAGTTTCTATCGACAACAAAGCAGAGTCTATTCGGTGGGTGACTTTACTCGAGTGTATCTGTGCAGTTCTTGTGACAGAGACCACCATTATTGCCCGCCAGCACGGAGAGGTGGGACCGCAAGTTTTCAGCACCAGAGCTACAAAAAGATGAGTGAGCCTCTGGTCTGCTGGACATTCACCAACTATTGGTAGTGACTAATATCCCCATAAAAATTCCCACCTTTTTCTGGACACGGTGTAGTCAATATAGACAGGTGTGATGAGGCCACCCCAACAGCACAAACAGTAACTATCCTCCCAAAGAGATGACTATTCGAACATTTTAATAAAACTAACTATTCTAGTACTTAAATATGTACACTTTTGGCATTTATTATGTAACATTCCATGCATAATTTTCATAAATTTTAAATCCTTCTTTTAAAACCAGTTCTGGTCAAAATAAAACTTGATCCAGAACAAATAAATGTAATATAATTATATCAAAAACTTTACACACGTGAGTTAGTTCAGTGTATTTTAACACTTGTTAATCTTATTAGTCTTGTTAAATATCTATGGGTATATTTATAACTATCACACCACAGTACACATCATAACCCTAGACACTTTACGTAGCTACATTCATTAAAAAAAAAAAAAAAATTAAGTGTGAGGTCGTAGTGGTAGCAAGAAAGGCCTTCTGACAATTCTCAACTACATTTTATCTCAGGAGCCTTCACAGCTGGCCTCATACAATGTACATGTAGTAATAACACCATCATACAATACCATCAACACCACTACACAAACAACTCCGCCGTACCAACAGGCGAGTTCTCAATTGCATAAATAATAATAATGCTGCAATTCATCTGGCATAACACGCCAAATACATCTTCTTCTGCTCAAAGATATCGGCCGTAATGTCGGGCCTCTATAATAATGTAAACAACTGTGTATTCTTCATTGGCAGGCATAATCATCCATGCCGAAACATACCGCCAACATGCGGTTTTTTATAATAATATCTCTTCACTGGGCTTCTGTATAACAGTTAGACGAATAGTCTTAGTTGGCTACATCGAGCACAATAAATGGACTCTGCATCTCAAAGGACTGTGAGCTCTACTCACAGGTTGCCACAAAATGTTCTGCAACTTAGGCATAATAATTAAGTTTCTTTTACCTTTGACAGAATCCAAGAAATACACAAATAACAAATGTCGTCATTCTTGACGAACAGAATAACTCTTGGGAGAATCACTGACATCACAGTCACACTGAAGACTATCTTTCCCCCAGATAATGCAGAGAAGTACCACGGACATACTAGTCCGGTCAAAACCCTGATCATTACTCCCTGACGGAAGTCTCTCCGTTCGCGCTAAAAAAACTTGCGCATGTGTAGACAGCACAGATCTGAGTAAAGCTAACCCCGACTTAAGACAGGTCAACAACAATGAATAAAACAAAGGGAAGATAACCCTAAATCAACCTGTCCCAGGGAGTTCATAAACAGTTCTCTAACTTAGATCATCACAAGTATTAAATAGATTTACGTCTTATGATATTGTCAAAAACGACAGCAACAATTGTCTTTTGCGATATGGCAAGTAAGACGTCTGATTGGCAGAGGGGTTAAAGTGCTGGCTTTCGTGGGAAAGGTGTAGGATTCAAAACACGGCGGTGCCACACTCCAATCTACCCAGCTATAGGTAACTGACCCTTGGTTTAGGAATGATAAAGGCTGAGAAGTTGAGAACTGATCACTCCACCTCTTGAAGCTGTAGCTAGTACAGTGAAGTCTCTAACACTTTACTTCCCTACAGCAGTATCTTCTATGGGACTGCCTTTATCTAGTAAGATACAGTGTTACATTTCTCTGCTCCGTCGTCGATCCTTAGTAACACGCGGTAAATTCTCTTAGTTTTAATGAACAACAGTGGAGCACCAGTGACCTTCTTCAAGCTTCACTAAACAACTTTTAAGACTGCTAGTTTTTTTTAACTATTTTCAAGACAGCGGGGAGTCAAGGTCCTTCGTCCAGTAACGTTCACCGTTTTCAGGACAGCCGATATTCATTGATCTTCGATTAGCATTTTTAAATATCTTCTGGACAGCTGAGAATCACTAACCTTCGTCTGGCATTGTTAGATACTTTAGGGCAGCGGAGAGTCATTGACCTTTGTCTGGTTATTCTTCTACCACCATCAGGACAGTGGAGATAAGTGACATATGTCTAGCTTTGTTACGCATTTTCAGGACAGCAGAAAGTCAGTAACCTTCGTCTAGCTTCGTCAACCATTTTTAGGATAGCAGAGAGCCAGTGACCTTCATTTAGCTTTGGTAACAATTTTCAGGACAGCACAGAGTCTGTAACCGTTGTCTAGTTTTGTTAGTCATTTTCAGGACAGCAAAGAGTCAGTGGCCTTCATCTAGCTTTGTTAACCATTTTTAGGACAGCAGAGAGTCAGTGACCTTCATCTAGCTTCGTGAACCAAATTCAGAACTGCGGAGTTTCAATAACGGTCATCTAACTTTTTTAAAACCATTTTCAGGACAATGGAAAGTCCACGACCTTCATCCAGCTTATTTAACCACTTTCAAGACAGAGGAGAGTAAGAGCCCTTTATCTGGATTTGTTAATAAATTTCATGAAAAAGTTCACCCTCGCCTCTCCATCCTACATTAGTTCTTGTCTTTTGTTCCCCGTGTTGTCCCAAGGTAAACAGAATAAATTGTTATAAGTCACACTGATGCTCATATACACACACTCACACACACTTTATTTAAGTTACACTGTTAAATAAACCTCTCCGAAAAAAAAAATGTATTATAATCACTATGAAACCCCGTAACTCCAACCTCCATTTTCTGTTTAGAAAAAAAAAGAATCGATTGCTACCTGTGTGGTAACTCCCTCGGTGTCATTTCGCCCATGGCATTAATCGAAGTCTGATGTTAATACTGAGAGCGCAATATTCAAATCCCATACTCCTACTGTTTGAAAGAGACCTCCCCACCTCCCCTTTTACCCACTAGAAAATTGACATAGCATCTAATGCACGGGCAGTCACGTGTCAGTGTTCACCAATCACCAATATTTACTCGTATCCCGTGGTCGACACTCTGCCGCCTAGAGCGTGCACGAGAAGTAATCGAGTGAAATTCTGTGGGCGATTGCTCTTGTGGTGTCCTTGTTTAAACAGCGTGTGACGACTATGTATGTTCGTTCATTCATGCATGCACACACGCGCTTAAACACATGTCGTGTCTTCAGCCTTTAGTTCCCCATGGAGCATAAGAGTTAAACTACTTTCCGCTACGCCTTACTGTCCTGAGCCATAATTTCAAGTTCTTTACGTCTTCGTTAACCATGTAGTATCCTGGAAGAATATAGATGTTGTTGTGTTTACACTGTGTTCAATTCCCTTTTCAATGTGAGTTTGGGTCCTCCCAATATTTCTCTTACCTCGGGGATCCCAGAGTAAAGACTACAATGTAATACTGTCAATATGGTTTTTACACTGTGTCCTACCCAACATCAACGACCTTTCTTATTCTATTGATTTTTGTCTGGTTCTGTCCTTCGGTTCTTCATTGGTCGTTTTGTCACATTGTTTTAATCTGTCTAGTCTTCTTCTTCTTCATCTTTCATCTCTCAATGGAGCATAGGCGTTCAACAAACTTATTCCAAGTCTGCATGTCCCGTGCCATCAGCTCAAGGTCTTTCTATGTCTCCTTCACCCCCCCCCCCTTTTCATGTCTGTCTCCAGTTCTCTTTTCCGTGTGTTCTGTGGTCTTCTTCTACCTTTCTTATTCTGGGGGTTCCAGAACAAGGACTGTCTTGTAATGCTATCAACAGGTTTTCTCAGTGTGTGTCATATTTCTCTCCATCGTCTTTTTCTCATTTGTTCTTCCGCTGGCTCTTGTCCAGCTCTTGTCATCAGTTCCACATAGTGATCATGTCATCAGTTCCACATAGTGATCATGTCATCAGTTCCACATAGTGATCATGTCATCAGTTCCACATAGTGATCATCTCATCAGTTCCCCATAGTGATCATGTCATCAGTTCCACATAGTGATCATGTCATCAGTTCCACAAAGTGATCATGTCATTCCACTTCAATCCTTCTGTTCTACGCAAGCATCCATTTATGATTGTAGTTTTTTGGTTGTTGTTTTTGTTCTTCTCCATGTTTCAGAGCTGTACAATAGTATGGTCTACACAACAGCTATGTTTTTTTTTTTTTTTTTTTAATGGCTGCTTTTGATTTTCTCCATATTTCAAAGTCATACTACAGGACTGTGTTACGATATGACCGGGTTAGGGGTGTATACATAAACAACAACTCTTGAATGGCCAACTTCAAATTTTTAAATAATCTTCACAAATGTCCAGTGCGTACGTACAACCATTTATTTACATCCACTTACTTGAACAGCGACATGATACTTCTCGGATATCTTCATATTAAACAATCCATATATTTGAACATCGCTCATCCATTTGCTTCTCCTTGCGTATTCGAACTCAATTATTTATATACATATATTGCATTTCAATTTCACTGCCAATTACTATATTAATACTGTACGTCGATCCTCAAACAGATTCCACACTGCTTATTATATATATATATATATATATATATATATATATATATATATATATATATATATATATATATCTATATATATATATATATATATATATATATATATATATATATATATATATATAATTCATATGGATATATTTCACTTCATTCTCAAATACATATGGTCCTGTTGACCATGATCCAGACACTAGTCATACACACACTATAAGTACTCCAGGACACTTTTCCAATAATCAGACACTGCTAGTCCATTGGTACACAATCTAAAAATCCCCCGTTGACACACCAAACAATCTTACGTCATCTTCACAACCGCACATAAACCAATTCGCATGTATGTCTTTATGTGCATCACATAGTTTTCAAATATAGCGACCTAGATGGAGCGCAAAAAGGCTCTTAACTCTTTGACTCCGGAACAACGCTCACAGCGTTGATCTGATTTGACACCTGAGCCAAAACAACTCTCTGGGCGTTGTTTTTAATATATCACGAAGTAAAATTACGGCACAGGGTGGAAAATAATCGCGGAGTCAAAGAGTTAACAGACTACCTTGATATTTAACTTGAAAATTCACATTTTTGTAGTATCTTTAGATTTTGATATATTTCCCAAAGCAATGAAAGACCGCTTTTCTTTGTGTGTTCATACTTTGATATCACACGTACAGCCTTACAATTACAGGTCAGCGGCCCATGGAGCATAGGCCTTCAACAAAATTATTTCAAGCCTCCCTGTCCTGTGTCATCCGTTTCTAGTCTTTCCACGTATTCTTTATCTATTTCTTTTTCCGTCTCCCCAGTTCAGTTTTTTCATATGTTTTTTCGTCTCTCTCTCTTTACGTCTGTTACCAGAATAATGGCTGCCTTGTGAGGCTATCAACAGGTTTTTCTCAATGTGTATCCTATTCTACACACGTGCATCATCTTCTTACCTCGAAAACATATTGACCTCGAAACAAAAAAATAGAGAAAAAATAAAGGGATGAGGGAACAGAGAGAAAAGATGTTGCATAACTTGAAACTACGGCATAAGAAGATGCCACACACACACACACACACACATAAAACCAAAGAAACAAACAAAACTTATGGACAGCATATAAAAATCGAGACCCATGCATGGACATGGTCGCCTACTCCGCCTGCACAGCACCTGACGGTACTTAATCAAGATAGTTGGTCATAAAGAAAAGTAAAGTAAATTCGACAGCAAGCCCGCGGATATAACACAAATGGTCAGTCAAAGGTTTAATCAAAATGCCTGCAGGTTAAGCATCAATGCCATATACATTAAGTCAATCAGGTTTCCTTGTAACTCTGATATCAGCGGAGACTAAGCCTCCTCCGGAAACCTTGTCAGGCGAACACAACATCGAAGTATGGTCAGACACATCCCATCTATGCCAGACTTCAGACCGATAATTTTGTTCAAAGAATGTACTTAATCAAATATAAGGTATTGATAGTCTTCTACCTGTTTCCGAGCCACGGCTATAATCCGCCTGTCTGTTCATTTAATGTATGTACCTCGATTTTGAGTAGCGTTAAAAGTTCCATCCGTTCCGGATTTCCCTGTCAAAGAGTACAATCTTAAACAAGACTTTTTTTAACTTATGAAATAAAACATGGCTGGAAGTAATTGTTGCACTCAATGTCCCCTGGACATTTAATTAATTTTCACTTTGCTTCTGAAGTGCGGAAACGGTAGCACGAAATTATAGAAGCTTCAATGATGATCTGCAGTGAGACTTCACTGGTTAAATATATATGATGGAGACACTTATTTATACTTAACCGTTACTGTTTAGTATAATTGGGGAAGTTTTTTTTTTAAATGTCGCTATCAAATAGCAGCAGATGCAGGAATATTTTTATCAAATAAAATAACAAAATAAAAAAAAGTAAGAAAACCTCGCAACGAAGTATATTGGAAGAAATTAGCGTTATTTCAACAATAACGCCATTTAATTCCCAGGCCTCAACGTGCCATGACAGCTTTGGTAGGAAAAGATGGGACTAACGTTACCGATAAGGCAATTCTCTTATAAAGGAATGAGCATGTATACCCATCAAAACAATGACTAGAGAAGACTTAAAGACAATAACTTAAAATTTCTGCATCTACAAATTTTTAGAAGACCGAGAAGTTGGTATAGGTAAATAGAGGGTAAGTAAATAACAATTCTTTAATAGCAATAGTTTTTGTAAGTGGATGCTATCATTACAATGTTTCCATTGATAGCCACTGTCCTGGATATATTCTTTACGATTGTGCGGGATCTTTCTTCGCGTAAGCACTACATAAAGTTGACCATGAGCAAATACTGTTTCTGATAAGTAATCACCTACATGATCCTGTACTTACACCTGTATTTTGTTCAAGGTCTTAGCAAAAGGTAAATCACGGGAAATTGGCGACGTCTCAAGATGACTGGAAAGGTGGTATTGCTTTGCTTTAAACTGATGCGTGGAATGAAAACTCTTACTTACTTAGTCGTTCCCCTTCTACCGTGAGGTGTAGAGGTTTGCAAGAGAGAGCGCCAGACTATCCTATCGGCTGTCTTCTTCCTGGCCTGGTTCCATTCTAGTCATCGGTCCTTCAAAGATTGTCTAACGTTGTCCTCCCAGCGGACTCTGGGTCGTCCTGGGGGTCTGGATCCCTGGCTCTTCGTTTCCCATGCTTGTCGTGGTAGCCGATCTTCTCCAATTATGCACG
>JAMPIV010009505.1:10000-17170 GCA_024509875.1 Oreohelix idahoensis | reverse complement strand
AATTACGTCTCATAATATTTTGGATCTTGTTTTGTAATGATTCAAGCATAAAATGGTCTCCGATAACGTGTTTTTCCAACAGACGTTTTTTTTTGTCCGCTGGGTCTTCACCGCCCGTGACCGCACCAAATAATTAATCTGCGTTTTCAAATGTTGTAAGCACGGAATAGCATTATGTGTTCAGAACGCTGGTATATATTAGAGCAGTGATGTTGTAATGTTCTGAGAACGTTTACAGAGGTTACAAATTAGCAGCCACAGTTAAGATTGGTTTAAGTGGTGGGCCTTCATTAAATTTTAGGAGTTATTATTCTTTATCCTAGATAACCAAGAGTAAAAGCCCGTCTTTAAGACGGGAATTAAATTCAAAAGCTCCAATACCTAACGGCAATTTTTTAATTATTCAAAAGTCTTAAAAAACAACCACTGTGCATCCCCCCCCCCCCAACAAATAACAATGTTGATATGGTCTTTGTGTACATATCTGTTTCGATGTTTAGTTTTTGTTTCCCTGACTAGACTTACTTGGCCTTATGGGAACTCTTCTGTTTATTCTTCTTTACTACTTCCTGTCTTCTAAGATGGTTAGATTAAATAAGATGTTTGTATCCAGTGTGTTCGGCTTAATCATTAAACTTCGTAACGTGAGTATGTATGACAGTCAGCCACGTCTCATTATATCTTACAAATTTACTACACACACGACGGTAAATATCAACATGGTGGCAGCGGTGTTTATTTCTACGGAATTCGAACTATTCTGATGAATATCTTGTAACACGTGTGCTGAATGTCCATTAGACTACTTGAGGTGAGATTAACTGTTATTATTGCTTGCATACCATTATTATACATTTCGTCACGCCAGATCGCCCCTTATTTCCGTTACCACCCTGCCTAGACATAAATAACGTCGAATCAGACACATTTCATAAATGGAGACGACAGTTAGATCTATACATGCATGCATCTGAAGCGGCGTCTAAACCTGATTCTGTTCGGGCGGCCATTATTCTACACTGTGCTGGACCTCAAGCTGTTGAAGTTTTTGATCAACTTGCAGAGGAAGGAGATCATTCTAATCCTACTAAAATTCTCGATTTGCTCCAGAACCATTGTAGCTCACGAAGCAATGAAGTATTACATACGTTCAGATTCTGGAACACACCTCTTCAAGAACCTTTTAATTCCTTTTTGACTGAGCTGAGAACTAAGGCAGACTTATGCAACTTTAACGACAAGGATCGTATGATAACAGACAAAATTGTCTTTACTGTTAACAAAAGTTTACAGGAGAAACTCTTGAGAGAAGCTGACCTCGATCTAAAGAAAGCCATTCACATATGCAGAGTCTTCGAGCAAACTGGAAACGACATAAGAGAGATGAGTAATACAGTTTCAACCTTCTGAAGCAAGGGTTGAAAAGGTACAGAAAAAATCACTCAACCATAAACCTCCCAAGAGAGACACTAGGCGTGTTGCTGGTAAAGCCTGTCAAAGTAACACTGACAGTGGGTACTTTGAACCTAGAAAGGAGTGTCATTACTGTGGACAGAAACATCTATTGATCAAGAAAAAGTGTTCCTGCATGGGGGAAGATTTGCTCAAACTGTGGGGGAAGAAACCATTTTAATCAAAGTTAAATGCAAGAAAGTTCACACTGTTAACACAGAGTCAGTGGAAGATTCTGAAGTTTTTCTTAATTGTGTGAAGTCTAGCAAAGCTTGTACATCTGCAACAACTCATTATCAATGGAAAAATGGTAAAAATTTCAGCTTAGACACAGCAGCTGATGTGAATACAATCTGTCAACGCTTTGTGATGCAAGAACAACTGTTACCCACTAAACAGAGGCTTGTTATGTGGAAATGGTACTAAGATGACTCCACTGGGAGAAGTTATATTAACTGCTGTGAGAATCCTAAGACTGGGACAAAACACAATATAAAGGTTTTACTGTTGTGAAAAATAAATTCACATGTTTTTGCTGGGCAACAACACACTGCAGGATCTACAGTTTGTGACAGTCAACACAAACAAATTTATTGCTAAGGTGGCTACTGACAGTTCAGAAAATGATCATGACTCTGATAACCATCTAGGTGTCCTGGGTGAAGCTGTGTTGCATATTGATCCTAATGTTCGTCCAAAGGCACTGCCATGCAGAAAAATACCATTTTCACTTAAGAGCGAGGTAAAATCAGAACTTCAAAATCTAATGAACAGAGGTATATTAATACCAGTAGAGGAACCGACTGAATGGGTTAACCAAATGGCTGTTGTTGAAAAATCTGATGGTTCCTTAAGAATATGCATTGATCCTAGACCCCTGAATGAGGCTTTGCAGAGAGAGCATTACAGATTACCAACTTTGGATGATGTATTGCCTGAACTCAATAATGCCAAGATTTTCACAAAGCTGGATATCAAGGAAGCATTCTGGCATATCAAACTTGATGAGAAGTCTAGTAAACTTACAACAATGATTACACCTTATGGTAGGTTCAGATGGTCTAGACTACCATTTGGGTTGAATGTAAGCAGTGAAAATTTCCAAGGAGGCATCTAGCACAAGCTCTTGAAGGTCTTCATGGTTGCATCAATGTTGCTGATGACATAGTTATTGCAGGTTGTGGATCAAACAGACAGCAAGCAATTAAGGACCATGATCTGAAGCTTAAAGCACTGAAACACAGGTGTAAAGAGAAAGGTATTAAACTGAATGACGGTAAAGCTCAAGAGAAGAAAGAAGAAATTACCTTCATGGGTCACCTTATTACTGCTCGAGGTGTTGAACCAGACAAGAAAAAGGTTGAGACAATACTAAACATGCCCGTTCCTAAGGACTGTCATGAGGTTCGCAGATTTTGCGGCATGATACAGTATCTAGCAAAGTTTCTCAACAATCTTTCAGAAGTTCTTCATCCAATAAGAGAACTTACCCGTAAGGATACTCCCTTTATCTGGTCTGCTGAATGTGATCAAGCTTTCAAGAGAGTCAAGAAACTGATTACTTCTACTCCAGTACTCGCATACTATGATCCTGATGAATCTTTGTGTATTCAAGTTGATAGTAGCAGCTATGGACTTGGGGCTGTCCTCCTACAAAATGGTCAGCCAATAGAGTTTGCTTCTAGAGCTCTAACTGAAACAGAACAACGCTGGGCTCAAATTGAGAAGGAGCTCTTAGCCGTTGTATATGGTTTGGAACGCTTTGACCAGTACACTTATGGAAGGAAAGTTACAGTCATCAACGACCATAAACCTTTGGCAGCCATCGTTAAGAAACCTCTGAGTCAAATTCCTCGAAGACTGCAGAATTTACTGATGCGCAGCCATCGATATGACTTTGAATTCCAATGGGTACAAGGTTCCGATCTTCTTATAGCCGACACACTGTCCAGAGTTTGTATTCATAATGTCACATTGGATTCCTTAGCTGATAGAGAGAGCAATGCAGGAGCTGATGCACCTGTAAGATTACCTGAAATACCAGATGTGATGATGGAAAAGATTAAAGCTGAAACTCTCAAAGACAGCGTGCTCCAGAGATTGAAGTCAACCATTTTGGATGGGTGGCCTAAAAGAAAGTCTGATGTACCAGCTGAGCTTATGCCTTATTTTGACATTCGTGATACTCTGACAACAGAACAAGGCATAATACTTAAAGGAGAGCGTATTCTTATCCCAAAAGCACTGAGGCCTGAAATCAAGCAGAAGCTACACGCTGCTCATCTTGCATTTGACAGCATGATGCGCCGGGCCAGAAGTTGTCTGTTTTGGATCGGCATGACGGCTGAGATTCAACAGATAGCTGACAGTTGTCCAGAATGTCCAAGAAACGAAGGGCAAGGAATACTAAAGAACCTTTAACCCAACACTGAAGGGGTTTATCACCCTGGGAGAAAGGCGGCAGTGACATCTTTATTATAGAGGGCCGGTATTATTTAGTCCTGATTGACTACTTTTCTCCAACTTCATTGAAGTAGACTTCCTACCTACAATGACAGCACAGTTAGTCATCAGGAAATTGAAAGTCTCATTTTGCTCGTTATGGTATTTCCCAAAGTTATGGTATCTGACCAAGTTACTCAGTTATGTACGTCTGCACAGTTCAGATCATTTACTGCTAGATGGGGAATACTTCATGTTAAATCAGCACCAGGTCATCATAAAGCCAATGGATTAGCTGAATCTGCTGTGAAACTCATTAAGGGTATGATGAGAAAGACTGTTCAGGACAATACAGATGCATATGAGGCACTACTTGAACTTCGTAATACGCCAAGACAAGGGTTTGATCAAAGTCCTGCAGAAATACTGTTCAACAGGAAACTGCATACACTGATACCTTCTGCAGTGAAACCCGTTGCATCTCACAGTAGAGTTATTGAAAGTAGAGGCAAGAGAGACAGATCAGTGAAGAAGTATTATGATAAAACTGCTCATGAATCTGCCCAAGTTGGTCTCACCAGCCAGTCTACTATCAAGACCCTGAACAACCAAACTGGCAACCTGGAAGGGATTGATTAAGAGGCTCTCTGAAAGAGCAACACCTTTCCACAGTCTGATCCCGAGGACCTGGAAATTGATGTCTCCTCTCCAGTTCTACCCGAGCAACAGTTTGTTTTTTGCCAGACATGGAGAACACTGGTGAAGTGAAACAATTCATTTCCAATCCTCCAGAAGTTGATCCTTCAGCTCCAGCTACTTCTAGTCCTGGGAAATCTAGCCCTGGGAGACCGCAAAGAGATCGCAAGAGACCCTCTTGGATGAAGGACTTTGTCCGCTCATAAAGAAGGGGGGATGTTGATATGCTCTTTGTGTACATATCTGTTTCGATGTTTAGTTTGTTTCCTTGACTAGACTTACTTGGCCTTATGGGAACTCTTCTGTTGTCCTTCTTACTACTTCCTGTTCTTCTAAGATGTCCGATTAAACAAGACGTTTGTATCCAGTGTGTTCCGGCTTAATCATTATGCTTCGTAACGTGAGTATGTATGACAGCCAGCCACGTCTTATTATACTTAACAATATTTACTACACACGACGGTAAATATCAACAACCCCATTACACGAACTACGTAGCAGCAGCGAGGATCCCAATGTGTGTACGGATCACACATTTCTATAAATATTTTTGTGCACTCCGTCATTTGCGCAATCTTCTTTAGTAAGTGTTACTATTTTCGGGAGAGTACCTAAATAAGTGAAACAATACAATTAATGTCTAACTGTCAACAAAAGTTGCAACCCTTCGCGTTACGCACTGACAGAAAAGAGCTGGGATATTATAATATAGGATTATCCAGTGGAAAGGTCACACATTTAGGAAACCTGTTGATCGCATTACCAGGCAGTCCTTGTTTCTTGTGGTATCGCGGTAGTAGTATTTCTTTAGCAAAGTGTTTTTTAACCAGACGAGATTGCTAACTTCTTGCACAATTCCTATTTGTGGTGAAATTACAGTGATGCAACGTTAAAATTCCTCCAATTATAAAGATAACAGGTAAAATAACATGTAGGGATAAAAATATAGGCAAGATATGCCGAGGCTTCTTCACCTACGCCAGCGTTTTTCTAGGGTCATTGAACATTAACTAGTTAGAACATGCAGACTAAACGGTTTACCCTTTTAGACGGGAGGGAAACGGAGATAAAAGAAAAAAAATATGACGGTCGGAACACGTGTTTGAATCTAAATGCTAAAAGACGCAATTTGTAGTTTTGAAAGAAAGAAATCACGCCACTAGTTGACACAATGTAAGGAATTGGTAGAAAAACGACCTTAGCTCTTGTTAGAAACAGTCGTATCTTGGACGTTTTACGGTAATTGGTTGTTTTGTTTGAATACAGCGGCAAACGCCGTGGACGAAGGTTCAAAAACAAATTTCAAAAACTAACCTTGAGAAAAGTTGGTTTTTCTTTAATAATAAAGTTAGGAGAATAAAAATTAGCTAGTTTGATAGCCCATCTTAATCTGACAAATAATATACTTTTAATTACACAGACGGACAGATAACACGGAAGATATTGACGAAAGACTGTATTGTTCAATACAGACTAGCGAACAGTTTTTTGTGCATATTTTCACTAAAGTTACATTTTGGCGTCCTTGAGCCTAAAAATGCAAAAAACAAACTGCGATTGGACTAGGGGCAAAGTAGGAGGATAGTAGCTAAAAATAACTTAGCATAGAAATCGTATAAGTAAGTGGGGCAGATTTGTGTAGTTTTTTCTTGTAGTTAGTCCAAAAAACAAGTGTAATTTTGGGAAAAAACCAAGTTGAGACAGACGGACCGACAGAAAAATACTACACACTAGACTGAGATTGGACTGAAATTGGACTTTGTTTTCCAGAAGCTATTATACATTATCAGTGGGACGCCATACTATAGCCAGCAGCTCAGCTGAGTTTTGCTAGTACAACGTAACTGTGTTTTCACATTTTGAATTGTGGTAAGGAGAAAAAATTCATTAACCTTTTATTTAACATTTAATAATTTGAGTGATTGATACTGCCATATCATGAAAAATGATTATGACAAGTGAGTGCTTATTCTAGGTCCCCAGCGACAGCCAGGGCCTAGAGACAAACACATAATAATAGAAAGCATATCAAAGATTATAGAAGACAGATCTCTATTTGAGATCAGTGGGAACATAACACCCACCTTATTGGATGGAAGAGGAAACTATTGAACATATTTCGGATGCAATGCAGTCTTTGGAAACTGGTACTATTTGATACCACCTGGGTGAGATGTGCAGAGTTGGTCAGAGAGATCTGACCCAATCTTTGTAAGTTCTGTTTGCTTTGTTGTGTGTGTAAAATTGGTGCATTAAGCAGTGTGTGACACATGGCACAAAATTTGGTTTCAGAGTTTCTGGTCTGGCACTACGCTAGTGCCAGATGCTTTTGTAGAAGTACAAGAGTGGATGCAGAAGCAGCCTAACATTTTACTCCAGCTATTGTGAGGAGTGGGCTACTAGAATTCTGTACTGCATCATCACAGGCCAGTTAAGTGAAAACCTGGCCTGCTGTAGATTCATCAATCGTGTCCACAATAAATAAAGAAATAAAATCTTGTTGCATAAACACTATAACTCAGTCCATATTGCAAGGACAATGAACATTATAAAACAGAGATTGGGCATGATGACACCACC
>JAMPIV010009505.1:0-7500 GCA_024509875.1 Oreohelix idahoensis | reverse complement strand
ATAACAATAATAAATAGAAGAGCAGAACAACAAGATTTAAAAAAGAAATTAAACAGAAGAGCAAGAAGGATAAAAGAACAAACAAAAAATAATATATGAGAGAAGAATGAATCATCACATTTATGTTGGGCTGTTTAATTGTGAGCCTTGCCTGGAACAATGGTTATGTAAGGAATGTAATTAGTTGCATTTGATTTCATAATTAAACGTTTATATATTTATAACTTGTCTACAATCTTGTGAAAAATGTAAAACGATATATTTTATGGTCATGGACCTTAAATACTTCTTGAAATCAGCAGGGGGCATCAGAGGGGCGACTACCTTATTCACGAGTGCCTGACAACATACCTCTATGTGTGTGTTATATTTATTTACTGCTTCCCATGACGACATTCTCTATAAGTGCCATATTCTCCGTAAACATGTAATCCAGTTATTTAATATTACCGTAGTCTGTCTAATAAGCACCCACTTGTGATAAATATCGCCGTCGTCGGGGACAGTAATAGTTTTTTTAATAAGGAAATAAAGAAAAATTAAACAAACTAATGCACCGTAACTTACGTTAAGAGTTGTTTCTGAGAAGGCCGTGGACTTGTGTGAGATATGTTTAAGACGCACTATTCTACTGCTGGCCTGTAGTTCACGTGAGTATATGAGTATTCAGAGGAAAGAACATGCCTACTGCCCGCTCAAACATGTAGTTATAGCCAGGGTTGTGGAGTCAGCCAACAAATTTTCGTACTCTGACTCCTGAAATTTTAGAAATCTGACTCCGACTCCGGACTCCGAAAACAGTTTTTCACTAGTTATATGACAAAAAAATTCGGAATCGGAGTCTGGACATTTTCCCCCGACTCCGGACTCCGAAAACAGTTTTTCACTAGTTATATGACATAAAATTCGGAATCGGAGTCTGGACATTTTTCCCCGACTCCGGAAAACAGGAAGTGAGGGAAGGGAGTGTAAACAATGAATCGAACATACCAAATATTGTCAGAGGTGGGAAAAACTAAAGTGAGTCCAGACTCCGAAAACAGTTTTTCACTAGTTATATGACATAAAATTTGGAATCGGAGTCTGCACATTTTCCCCCGACTCCGGACTCCGAAAACAGTTTTTTACTAGTTATATGACATAAAATTCGTAATCGGAGTCTGGACATGTTCCCCCGACTCCACAGCCCTGGTTATAGTTTTTAAAATAATATAGTTTTTATAGTTTTAAATTTAATCTCTTTACACCCACCTACCCAGGCACCCACACAAGTGGGTGTACTCATAATAATTGTTGCCTGCATTGTAAACAAATGCTGAACACTATGGATGTATTTATAATTAAATTTGATCACTACTTAGTGTGCGTACTGTTTTTCGCGAACACCGCACACTATAATAATAATTCTTAAGTGTTAATTAAAGGAATGTGAGTTGCAATTAAAAGACGATGACTGAAGAATGCATCACCAAAATGAAGTTGGGCTTTTTAATTGAAGAGCTTTCGATTGACAGAGTGGTTTGTGACAAAATAACAAAGAACGTAACATTTACTTGTGCCATCCTATAATTCACTCTTTGCTCTTCGCTTTAGTTTTCCCCACCTCTGACAATATTTGGTATTTTCGATTCATTGTTTAAACTCCCTTCCCTCACTTCCTGTTTTGTCGCGACTTCAGCGATCATCTTCTGCTGATTTGGGTAATCAATCACTTTCGTGTGATCCCATATTGACACTTGGGATCTGTAGAGAGAAGTGTGGTTTACTAATGTGTAACACATTTCCTACCAGACAGTGAATGGGCGCGCCCGATTAAGAAGTAAACAGCCTTTGGATGACCACAGTCGAAAATCTTATCACTGATAATAGTTCTGTCTGACCAGTTTGTTGATAGTATTGGCTGGACCAAGTGAGTGACATAACCATTTCCGGACAGACTTGTCGGAGAATAGTTATCCGTCTTGAAAGAGATTACCTGTGATAGGTTATGAAGACGTGGGTGTAAACATGATCGAAAATAGACGGAAGCTGACATACCATACATGTAGAGGTGACTTGTAAAAAAACCTTTTTTTTCGGGTGTCACAAGGAATTTTCATTGAGAGCCAGGGGGAATATACCCTACCAAAATATACGCATATTGCATGCTATTGGTTTCGCATATGAGATGTTAAAATATAACATTTCTGATTGGAGCCTTGTCATAAAGTAGCAATCTCGATGCGTGGGCCGAATGTTGCCTGTTAAGTTTACGGTACTGTGAAATTCAACTCGTCAAAGGACAGCCAGATAAGCCAGAATAAGGAATAGGATCAGGATTCCACTTTAAAGGACCGGACAACGTGTTTGAGCATCTTGTGGACCTGCTCTCAAGAAAATTCTCAATTTATTAATACGGAAAGCCTGGAATCCTAGGAATCTGAACACTAAGTCATAGTGGGAGTCTATTGTAAAGTAACACCCTAGACCATGTGTAAGAGGCATCTTAATCCAGTTGCCTTAACTATTCCTCTGAGCAAGAAGTTTGTATTCTCAAAATATATTTGGGGTGAGTTGTACATTTTATAATTTTATATTTTGCACTTATTAACATGTGAAAATTGCTAGTGGATGTCAAAGTCATAAGAGGCTGGCAACCTCAGCATATAGAATAATGGTTTCATAAACCACCACTGCAAGAGCTGGTAACTGCTTTTTACAGGTTTCTCATAGAGAACCAAAAGCAGATGTCCCAAGTTCTATACGGAACAGGGAATAGAAGATGACAGAAATTATGTACGCGTACATACTTATTATATTAAGTTTTTCAACCAGTGCATTTATACATGAAAACATGTTCAATATAAATGCAATGGACGTTTTCCGCTCACTGGGATTAACATGAATACTTAGAGAGGGTAAAGTTCTTAGGCAGATGGGATGGTGGAATGAAAGGGGGACACCTGATTTTGTGTCACAGTGAACTGCACCCGTATGCCTCAGTCATTATAAATAACTATAACAGAGCTATTGAAGTAATATTTTACTGATTTAAGTCAGTTGGGGGCGCATCAAAACGAGCACGATTCTTACTCGTCATAGAGTGTAAGGAAAGATAACAAGTTTACACGGCCTGAATCTTATCAGCCGTAGTACTGGATTTCTTAAATTCTTTAGAGGCTCCCTAGAACTGAAGCACCTTTCTTCAATTCACATCTCTGCCAAGAGTAATCTTGAGCGAAAGGTAGATACATTTGAAGACCCTCACTAGATACTCTGAAGTTAGGCCTCTGGTGGACCATCTCTGCAGAACAAGGGGAGTAAATCCCGTGACATGGTTAGAACGTTAGTCTCACTGAAAATTTTCTGCAGGATTTTAAAAAATAAACTAGACATATAGCCAGCTTATGAAAGCTTTAAGAAAACATGCGGGAACGCAGTAAAATTATTGTGGGTTATATTTAAAATAGAAACGTGTCAACAGGTTAAGGCTGAGACTTACCAACTGACGCCAACGATCTGCAGATAAGAAACGTTCATAATTTGCTATCTTTGTCAAAGTTACAGGTTCTGGCAATTAAGATCACAATATATGACACGGGATTCCTAAGTAAAGCTGTTAACACCAGCATGAGGTACAGAACTAAAACAAAATATGAAAAAAATCAAGAAATGTGTAAGAACAGCTTCAAATTAGAATAAAAAGAGATGGGAAAGAAATTACCGTGGTTTAGGCACCTTGACAAAATACACTCCGTCATCGTCCTCATCATTTCCTTTTTCGGTCCCAATGGAGCAAGGGGTCCACATTGTAGCTGGCTACGTTGACCTTGCAGAAAGCTTGGAGTAAAGCTTTCATCGGCTTTTGTAGCAGTAATTTCTGTAGCAATGTATTTACATGATGAGGTGTCTAGCCAGATAAACAAGGTCACCTTACTCATTTCAATCGATATGCTCGATGTATCCGCAGTCCTGTTCCTTCTTTGTATCCTCTCTAGATAACCGCAGTCTCATTCCTTCTTTGTATCCTCTCTAGGTAACCGCAGTCTCATTCCTTCTTTGTATCCTCTCTAGGTAACCGCAGTCTCATTCCTTCTTTGTATCCTCTCTAGATATTCCTTCTTTGTATCCTCTCTAGGTAACCGCAGTCTCATTCCTTCTTTGTATCCTCTCTAGATAACTGCAGTCTCATTCCTTCTTTGTATCCTCTCTAGATAACCACAGTCTCATTCCTTCTTTGTATCCTCTCTAGGTAACCACAGTCTCATTCCTTCTTTGTATCCTCTCTAGATAACCGCAGTCTCATTCCTTCTTTGTATCCTCTCTAGGTAACCGCAGTCTCATTCCTTCTTTGTATCCTCTCTAGGTAACCGCAGTCTCATTCCTTCTTTGTATCCTCTCTAGGTAACCGCAGTCTCATTCCTTCTTTGTATCCTCTCTAGATAACCGCAGTCTCATTCCTTCTTTGTATCCTCTCTAGGTAACCGCAGTCTCATTCCTTCTTTGTATCCTCTCTAGATAACCGCAGTCTCATTCCTTCTTTGTATCCTCTCGATAACCGCAGTCTCATTCCTTCTTTGTATCCTCTCTAGATAACCGCAGTCTCATTCCTTCTTTGTATCCTCTCTAGGTAACCACAGTCTCATTCCTTCTTTGTATCCTCTCTAGATAACCACAGTCTCATTCCTTCTTTGTATCCTCTCTAGATAACCGCAGTCTCATTCCTTCTTTGTATCCTCTCTAGATAACCGCAGTCTCATTCCTTCTTTGTATCCTCTCTAGATAACCGCAGTCTCATTCCTTCTTTGTATCCTCTCTAGATAACCGCAGTCTCATTCCTTCTTTGTATCCTCTCTAGATAACCGCAGTCTCATTCCTTCTTTGTATCCTCTCTAGATAACCGCAGTCTCATTCCTTCTTTGTATCCTCTCTAGATAACCGCAGTCTCATTCCTTCTTTGTATCCTCTCTAGATAACCGCAGTCTCATTCCTTCTTTGTATCCTCTCTAGGTCACCGCAGTCTCATTCCTTCTTTGTATCCTCTCTAGATAACCGCAGTCTCATTCCTTCTTTGTATCCTCTCTAGATAACCGCAGTCTCATTCCTTCTTTGTATCCTCTCTAGGTAACCGCAGTCTCATTCCTTCTTTGTATCCTCTCTAGATAACCACAGACTCATTCCTTCTTTGTATCCTCTCTAGATAACCACAGTCTCATTCCTTCTTTGTATCCTCTCTAGGTAACCGCAGTCTCATTCCTTCTTTGTATCCTCTCTAGATAACCGCAGTCTCATTCCTTCTTTGTATCCTCTCTAGATAACCACAGTCTCATTCCTTCTTTGTATCCTCTCTAGATAACCACAGTCTCATTCCTTCTTTGTATCCTCTCTAGATAACCGCAGTCTCATTCCTTCTTTGTATCCTCTCTAGGTAACCGCAGTCTCATTCCTTCTTTGTATACTCTCTAGGTAACCGCAGTCTCATTCCTTCTTTGTATCCTCTCTAGATAACCGCAGTCTCATTCCTTCTTTGTATACTCTCTAGATAACCGCAGTCTCATTCCTTCTTTGTGTTCTCTCTAGGTAACCGCAGTCTCATTCCTTCTTTGTATACTCTCTAGGTAACCGCAGTCTCATTCCTTCTTTGTATCCTCTCTAGATAACCGCAGTCTCATTCCTTCTTTGTATCCTCTCTAGATAACCGCAGTCTCATTTCTTCTTTGTATCCTCTCTAGGTAACCGCAGTCTCATTCCTTCTTTGTATCCTCTCTAGATAACCGCAGTCTCATTCCTTCTTTGTATACTCTCTAGATAACCGCAGTCTCATTCCTTCTTTGTATCCTCTCTAGGTAACCGCAGTCTCATTCCTTCTTTGTATCCTCTCTAGATAATCGCAGTCTCATTCCTTCTTTGTATACTCTCTAGATAACCGCAGTCTCATTCCTTCTTTGTATCCTCTCTAGATAACCGCAGTCTCATTCCTTCTTTGTATCCTCTCTAGATAACTGTAATCTCATTCCTTCTTTGTATCCTTCTAGATATCTGTGGTCTCATTCCTTCTTTGTATCCTCTCTAGGTATCTGCAATCTCTGTCCTTCTTTGTATCCTTCTAGATATGCACAGTCTCATTCCTGCTTTATATCCTTCTAGATATGCGCAATCTCTTTTCTTCTTTGTATCCTTCTAGATATCTGCAGTCTCATTCCTTCTTTGAATCCTAGTTATCTGCAGTCTCATTCTTTATCTGTATCCTCAGACACTTTCGTGAACTAGACGATGTTGAATACCCCGCTGCCAACAATAATCACAAGCCGTCAAGAGCAGAAGATCTAGCTTCGATGCAAGTGGAAGTCCGAGAAGAACCCGAAGAACAATCACTCACAACAACAACTCTTCAAACAGTCAAACAACTCATGCGAACAAAAAAAAACAAAACAAATAAGCTTGGCTGAATAGATGGGCCATGGTAAACGCCAGGAAAGAGTTTACATACATATGGCTGGTCCTGATCCTAAAGACAACATCAGCTATGTTACAAGGAGGGATCGGAGCACCATTTTTGGCTCCGAATACAACATATACCACTCAACAACCACATGAACAGAATCCAACCACAACACGCTCCAGAGTGCTAGCTATGTATCTACCCCTATAAAACTGTTGACCACTATCTCTTCACAGAGAAAAAATTTAGGAAAATGCTCCTTCCTCCGAGGCCAGATAAGTCTAACGCCTTATATGGAGCAACTTGCGAGCACATGCAAATATCACTACATGGTACTTGACCAATGGGCGAGAACCCAAGCATCGCTGGATCAATAACAACAACAGCAGAATCTGAACTGGGGACCTTAATGAAATCCTGAAAGACCATTGCCTGACGTTAGCCGAAGCAATTTACTTTGCATAACACCTAATATGCATCTCCCCAAGTAGCTATAATGGCACAAGCGGAAGGGAAAAGTATACAGGAAAATAGCCTTGGACATCTCCCATCGTGAACGTCTTTTGTAAACGATTTTTCATACCAACTGCAAAATACGTCTTATAACAGCTCAATTCAGGCAATTGGTGAAAGTCTCAAACGTCCAAACACTTTAAAGAAACAGGGGAGAACACGGGTGGAATATCCAACTGAGAAATCTCTAACCTTTTACGCGTGTCTTGAGACGCGTAATGTTTCCTGTACACTAGACGTGAACCTCTGAGCGTAACAGCTTAGGTTTAATGAAGCTAATACAGAGAAAGGAAGTTTATCTGCAGTAAATTAAGAATACAAGACCACGAGAAGCCAAAGTTTGGGAATAACGTGGATAGAAAGCTGAAAGAAATAATAATATTAAATTAGGAGGGAACTGAACGTGACCAGTTTTCCTTCCGCTCGTGCTATTTATCCAGACAACAGTTATAAGAGCTTTCACTTGTTTATTAATTTTTTTTCAGCTCCGCAAAGTGCATAGTCCTTCAAAAGCAGTGATTGTTTTTAATTTCCATATATTTCCCAGCGCCATGGAGGTTCCCCTG
>JAMPIV010009504.1:0-205671 GCA_024509875.1 Oreohelix idahoensis | reverse complement strand
ACTGGTAAACTTTTTAGCTGTTTGTGTATTGCTAGCTAAGACATACACTTGTTGCTGTTTTGGTGTTGTGCTAGCAAAGACTTGGTAAACTTGTAGCGGATTGTGTTTTGCCAGCTAAGACTGGTAAACTAACTTGTAAGCTGTTTGTGTCCGTGCTGGCTATAGACTGAAGGTAAACTTGTAGCTGTTTGTGCGTGCTAGCTAAGAGACTGGGTAAACTGAAGCTGTTTGTGTCTTTTCTAGCTAGAGACTGGATAAACGTTGTAGCTGTTTGTTGTCGTCTACCTAGTAGACTGAGGTAAACATGTATATGTTTATTTTTGTGCTAGCTAGAGGCTAGGTGAACTTGTAGATTTTTGTGCCATTCTAGTCATATACTGTGTGAACTGATGTTTGTGTCGTGCTGGTCAAGGTCTGTGTGAACTTGAGCTGTTAAGTCTTATAGTTATAGAATGTGTGAACTTACAGTTGTGTATGTATTGATACTTAGAGACTTTGGTAATATATAGATTTATGGGACACTTTAAACGTTGTTGCTATTTATCCCGTCGGGCTTGTAGATACCTAAATGGAAATAAACTAATTATCGATCGGACCAACGCCCAACTTACTATTTGGTCCGTTTTTTTTTTTTCACTAGAGTTTTACTCTAAACCTTTTCTCGGTCACTTCATAATTGTTTTATTGATCATCGACATGATATAATATTGTCACAAGGGCAACACTGCTTGAGAAGTTGGAATAGGTAAATAAAGTGCAAATTTGAACTGAATAACATAATAATAAATAATGCGCCCCTTCAGTCATAAACTGTGTGATGAGTTACTGGTTAATTTTTATTTCAACTCGCCCCATTTCTTGCCCATTTATTAATTTTGGTTCTTTTTTTTTTATTCTAATGCGTCCTAGTTCGTATTTGTTTTAATTCTGGTTATTTCTGTATGGCGGGTAGGAAGACTCATACCACCAACACCAACCTTTCTCGTTGGAGATGGAAGAAAAACCCCCTACCACGTGTTGTAACGACGGGCTAGTGAGTCAATTCCTTGTTGATAAATCGGTCAGATAGTTAGGTAATATTACGTACATTTTTCAGCGAGCTTCGAGGGAAGTCTATTTCTTGGGTTCTCTCCCCCCCTCCCCCCTCTCCCGTTCCAGCAGGGGGAATAACTCTTCGGTCGCTATGGATTGGGGTCGAGTAAGATAAATGTTATGATATTTAACGGAAAGCTCATACGATTGTTTTTGATTTTATAATTTATGTAGCAGTCCATTAGATTACGTCAGAAGTGGTGTTGGAAGCGGATTTGGTAACTATGCTAGAACTAGACTCACCGCGTTCGTCTTTTTTTGTGCATCAGAAAATTGGCCCTATATAATGCAGGCCAAATTATTCGTTAGTACTTACTTCACCAAAGTCCAAGGATTTTTTTTGCCGTGAATAGCGTCAGTTCAGTCCTGTCCAGGTTCGTGGATATTCTGAAAGTCTGGGTATGTTCGTAAAACTTAATAAGTGGTGTAAGAATTTTAGAATAAAAAGAGTGCAAGTAAGAGTGAGCTTTTCCTTCATGATTTAATTTTTATGTTAGTCGTAGTTTGCCATCCATGGCCGACTTCTACAAGCTAAGCCTGTGTATGTAAGTATTGTTTTGTAATTATACATGTCAGCCAGCGAGTTTTCTATTAATTCGTGCGCGAGTTTGAGATATTAACGGTTGAGAATAGGGCTTAGGTTAGACGAAGCACTGTGTAGAAGTATGTATTATTTTGAATTGGTGTACATACGTTGTTATTTTGTCTTACAGCGATTCACGGCGGAGGGAAGGTAACCCTAAGCCTGCAGCGGACTTTGCCTTCTCAGAGAGGGAGGCAAGAGACAACATCGTAATTAAATAGAACTGGGGTACGCGCATAGTAATTGGCTCCCTAGTTACGTCTGCAATACGGAGAGGCATTAGAAGTTCTCATGACGTGAGGAAACATATACCTCAGCGTGGAATTGCCTAGGAATTAGATCTCTTAGCTTGTACGGCCCAATACAGAACAGTCTACGTTGTCTGGTATGGTTTACATACTGCCACAATAAAGCAGTATGCCAACACCCGTACGTAGCGGGTTAAATCGTCGTTGTGTGAAGAATATGGTGCCATCATCAGAGCTAGATCTACAGCCAGAGGAATATATATATATATATATATATATATATATATATATATATATATATATATATATGTATATATATATATAGATATATATATATATATATATATATATATATATGTGTGTGACAGCGCCATCTTGAGGTCTGTCGTTCTCGGCGCTGGCCCCATCTGGGCAGTCATGTTGTCTATGTGGTTTAGTGCCTTTTGATCACGTTATCTTCAAGCAGATTTATTACAACTGTGTGGCGCAGATTAATGCGCGTAAGCGCGCAGTAAATTGAGTGGTTAGGCCAGGGCTTATAAAAGGGGTAGCAAGCGGCGAAACCGGTCTATGTTTGAGACAGCCGCCCAGTGAGAACAGACGAAGAAGACAGACAGAGCCAAGCTGTAAATGCCTTGAGCACGTGAGTTAATTTAAATTAGCATTAGTTTTCTAGGATTCTGAAATTATATCGATGTGGCTATTTTAATGTTTAATGGAATAAATAGATAGATAGATAGATAGATGTGAAAGTTTAAGAGCGATTATTTCATTCTTCAGAAAGGCAGACATAGTGTGAGGCTATTTCACTGCGAAATTTAGATAAGATTAACAATCGCAAGATAGCAACCTCGTGGTGATAAAAGGCGGTGATAGCGAGTCTGAGCAAACACGCTCCGCGTGTTAAACCTATAATATGTTATGCCGAGCGACACGCGGTGTATTTAGTTCCAGTTTTTGGTTAAAGCCAAGAATATTATTCTTTAATGTAAGAGTAATTTTATTTTATCCTTTAATGTAAAAGTAATTAAGTGTATTTCACGATTATTGATTATTCTACTGTTTATCTTTAGTGGTTACTTAGAAGGGAGAATAGTCATTTAGATTTCTGGTGCGTAAGGCAAGTTGAGACAGGTGTTTCTCTGTTTGCTCCCGGTGGAGCATGGAAACACCAATGCGGCTGGTGTCCACCACAAGTCAACAGAAGCATTTTTATGCTGTTACAGTGGTTGTTCCTGTAATAATGTGTTTCATGTGATGAGTTCCCAATCTCGTCAGGGGTCACATATGACACGTTTGTGGCCAGGCGCACCAGTTGTCACTTACGACATGTTCAGAGTGCGGGAACGAGTATTGATGTGGGTCGGTTGAGAGGTAGTAGTTAATTCTCATTATTGAGATTATTTGTTGTACATGTATTGAAGAATATTATTTTATGTCCAGTTGATTATTATTGTTGTGTGAACAATGGTTTGTGAGAGCACGTGGGCGTACCAGATGTATATTTCTCTTCTCCGCTCCTGAGGGAGCATGGGGCCACCGGTGTGGTTTGTCTCAGCATGAAGCATTCAGATGCTCTTGCAGTAGTGGTTTCGGTAGCAACCTATGTTACCCGGTGCGATTGCCAGCCTCATGTACAACACCATACTAGTCGCATTGGACGACACGCATGAGTGTGTGAGATAGTTGATGATATCAGGATGGGCGCATGTTTTCTTTATGGTAAGTGTTATTATCCATGCTATTAATGTTCACTTAGACATTGTTTTATTTATTATTTTTCAGACAGTCTATGAACACTGACTGGGTGTTCGTTTGATTGTTCGTTTGATTGTTCGTTTGATTGTTTGTTGGATTGTTTGTTTGGTGTTCGGTTCTGTTCGGTAGAATTAAATGTTGATCTGCATAAGGCTTTGGGTTGCTTGAGTTGTTAAGTCTGCTGCTGAGAGGGTTGCAAGCAACCAATAATTGCAACCCCTGTCAAACGATCCTTTATAAATTTTCTTGGTGCACGGGTCTTGGGTGTGAGGTACCCCTAGCGCCCCTGTCACACACACATATATATATATATATATATATATATATATATATATATATATATATATATATATATATATATATATATATATATATATATATATATATATATATATATATATTCACCAAGTGCCCCTTCATTAGTTATTCTGGAGAGGAGAGAGGGAAATCATACCTCTCTAAATGCTAACGGGAGGAGGTACGTAACGAAGAGCAACGCATCGGAGCCCCAGACGAAGACGATAGCGTCAGGAAGGCACTCAACCGAAACAGAGGGGAGAGAGTGGAGTTAGTTGTGTTCCTCATGAACAGTAGAGTTAGATAGATAATACATAGAGGAGAGCCTCTGAGTTAGTTCTGCAGGATTCAGTGGAGTAGGATTTAGTGGTGTATAAGTTAGTTGTGTATAAGTTAGTTGTGCATAAGTTAGTTGTGCAGGACCGCCAAGAGCGTCTTTGAGACATTGTAGTCAATGTAATTAATAAGGTGTGCTGGTGACGCAGGCGTTATATACCGCAGCGTTGGTCTTCGTTGTGAGTTACACACACAGCTCGGGGTTGGCGTAGCTGGCGAGTCCTTTTTAGGGCTTTATTCTAGCAGATAGATAATGTTGGTCCTTTTCAGGACTTAGTATCTAACAACGCTGATCGGGTTAGCAGTCAACAGAGTTGGCTTTTTTTTGGATGGTAAATGCGCTCTGATATAACCAAATAGGTTGAAAGGCACGCGCCTCGCCAGAAGAAGGCAAAAACAGAACCAACCAAAAAAAACGTGAGTTTGGAGTTTCCCCAAACTCGCGATGTGAACGAACGAACGAACGAAATCTTTATTTCATCAGGGTAAAGAAATAGGCATAATTGCCCCCCCCCCCCCGCACCTTTTCCATGTAGCCGGTAGATCCAAAGGAACGCAGTAACCGTAACGATAAAGTTTGGTACCAGCCCACGTCGCAGGAGTTGCTTGCCAAATAATGTCGAATTACAAATAACAGATATCTTTAACCAAATTTTTTTAAATACACGGACGGTTAAAATTGACGTTTTTGCCCTTGATTAGCTGTTTCCTGAATATTATAGTTTAAGATTGTCTGAGTTCTTCCTCGCGTGAGCACTACATAAAGTGACCATGAGCAAGACTACTTTCTGGAAGTATAATACACCTACACGATCAAATGATTGTCAATGTGCTTTGTTGGTTGTCATGGCAAAGCTAAAATCACAGGAAACTGACGTTCGTCTGAAGATGACAAGAAGGTTAGTATCGTTTTGTCTCTAAACTGAATGCGTGGTGAATGAAAACTCGTCCACCTTACTTGACTGCTGATACTTTGTTTTTTTTAATTTTAAAAAAATCAATCCACTACCTCGTTCGCCTGAAAATATGCATACAGAAATTGTACATTTATGCAACGTGATCCAGAATAGTAATAACAGAGAAAAGGAGAGAAACTTATTTCTTTTACAACCCTCGGCTCGGCCTCGTCCATTCTCTTCCTGATAAGCAGACACAGCAGCGAGTGCTCGAGTTTCCACGAGCGGACTCTCTCAAAGTCCGGGTTCTGTGAGTGGTGCATGATTTGTCTCCCCTCATATCTCCGTTAGTCGGGCGGTCACGTTCAGGTCCTAGCTTGCCTAAGTTCAGTTCGGATATCATAAGTTGCTTGACACATTGTGTGTGTGTGACCTGTCTTTGTTAGGACTTGTTGGCTGGTGGTTTTGGATAATAGGAATTCTGTGGTAAGTAGTGTTACATCGACACAACGAGGAATGTTGTAATTCGTAGCATGAATCCCACCATTTGATGTCAGATCAATCATACGGAAGGCTTGATCGCTTAGTACGTTTTTCCCCCCGACATCACACGTGTTATTGCTTCATTGTATTTCTTGTGTTCTTCATCCGAACCAGCACACCCATTCTTCTCACACTGTATCACACGTCTGTTTACTTCACTACAGCTTTGTATGTGTTTGTCCTTCACTGTCTCACACGTGATCTCCCTTCACTACATTATTTGATGTGTTCTTGCTTCACTGCCTCACACGTGATCTCCCCTCGTTACAATATCTTATGTGTTCTCGCATCACTGCTTCGTATGCGATTTCCTTCCTCTACAGTATCTTATGTGTTGTTGCATCACTACCTCACACGTGATCTCCCCTCTTTACAATATCTTATGTGTTCTTGCATCACTGCTTCATATGCGATCTCCTTCCTCTACAATATCTTATGTGTTGTTGCATCACTACCTCAGTGAGCGACAATATGTTACCACAATATATGTGTGTTCAATCATTACTACCTCGCACATGATCTCCCTGTACAGCAACTTCGTATGTGTTCTTCCTACACTATCTCAAACGTGATCTCCCGCTGCTTATTCATTTACCGTTCACAAGACTCGGGTTTCCTTCATTTTTTTCTTCTGTACACCTATTGTTACTCCACTACATTATATGTATTTTTACTTCACTGCTTCCCATGTATTCTTACTTCATTACATCATGTGTGTTATTTTTGACTGCTTCACTATGTTCTTAGAGTGCACATATGAGTACATCAGTACATCACACGTGTTGTAATTTTACTACATCATACGTAATTTTACAGTGCACATACACATACATAAATTTATCACCCATGTCTTTATATTACTTATATTATAACGTACACGTATTCCTTACTTGACTCCATACTCTTACTTCACCACATTACACATGTTCTTACTTTACTACATCACATGTAGTTTTTGGATTGTGTGACAAAGCTTATGTTGTCCCAACAATAAAGTGGTCATCATCATTATCAGCTGCCATCTCCACATCAAAGGTCGGCAGTAATGGATCTCAAACATCTTCTGCATCTTGTCTTGATAAGCACACCCGAACACACACTCTTTCTGGTCCATCTCTTGTCTTGATGGCAACACCCCGACTGACACACTCTTTTCTGGTCCATCTCTTGTCTTGATGGCACACCCTGACACACTCTTTTCTGGTCCATCTCTTGATGTTATCTTCCCATTTAAAGCGCGGTCTTCCTCTTGCACGTTTGCCTTCAACTCTTCCTTCAATGATGGTCTTCAGATGTCCGGTGTTCAATCTTTTATTTATGGCCAGAATATTTTAGCCGTCGCTAATTTTGATCCTCCTTCATTAATTTCTCTTTTTAAATGGCTAGGTTTTCTAGCGCCGTCTATTATTTGTTTTACTTCTATTTCCACAACATTTACGCTCTATCCGCATGCCAGACAGGATGGGGTTTTTGTAAAACCGACAAACTTGTTTTGAAAAACAAAAATTATAAATAAGAAGAATATATTTAAAATAGTAGTACCGGATGTATAATAATTTTCGTGAAGGTGGTAGATGAACGGCGGGAACACGTTTGATAAACTTGAAGACATAATAACTGTTACCCCTAGTGAAACAAATGCTCTCAGTTATCGTCTGTCTTCTTGTCCTTTGTTCCGTGTTAAGCTTAGATAAGGAGTGGGCGCCTGTCAATAGCAGTTTACCGGAAGATCACAAACAGGATGATTGTAGATTTCTAGCTGACAGAGGGGGTGAAAAGAAAACATTTTAAAACGCTATAGTCAAGTGGTCGGGAATTAAACACTTGACAGCCGGCATTTATTATCCCGGTATCCCCAGGATTATCGTCACGTCTCCGCGGTAGTAGTGACATTTCACCACCTAATTCACTCAAATTCACAACAATAATGAACTGTATCAGATAGGATCGCGAACTTTTATATCCTTCACGTGAAGTTTATTTATTTTCGGTAAACTATCATTTAGTTTTTTCTGCCATCAATGGTACCTATACCTTGTTAGCGGTATGGCAAGCTTGCGTACCCTGACAATCCCCAGAGCTATGCCAGTGGGAGTTTTTACTCCTGGTAGGTTCAACCAAGCTGGACTGGTCTGTGTGGGTAGGGGTCAGACAAAAGCTGGTACCCTGGTCCTCCAGGTTGGGGGTTTTAGCATAGGGCTGACACCCCTGTCTATGTAAAAAAAAATAATGAAGTTACGGAAACAACATCAAATGAACAAACTTTGCTGCGGGATGGACATTCGGAGTCTGTGGCTCGTATGACTGTCAGTGGTGAAAGCCGAAAGGAAGCCACTGACATGAAAACGGATGTCCTGACCGCAAAACAGGATACAAGAATAGGATTTTGGAATGTCAGGACAATGTACGAGACAGGTAAACTAAGACAGGTCACGGCAGAAATGAGAAACTATAGGTTACACATCCTGGGGATAAGTGAGAGCAGATGGACAGGGGCAGGAAAAGTTAAAACAGCAACAGGAGAAACAGTACTTTATTCTGGAAGAGAGGATGGACAGCACAGTGAAGGCGTAGCCATTATTCTACAGAAAGGGATAGAAAGGGATACTTGAATGGAAACCCATCAACAACAGACTGATACGATTGAGATTGAGAGGGAGATTCACCAACACTACAATAATACAATGCTACGCACCAACGAATGATAGCGATGAGGAGGTCAAGGATGAATTCTATCAACAACTGCAGAAAGAAATGGAAGACACACCTAGATATGATCTTGTTATAGTAATGGGAGACCTCAATGCGAAAGTTGGTACACACAATACATACAATGAAAGAACAATGGGGAAATGCGGCAGCGGAACAGCAAACGAAAATGGGGATAAGCTAATAAGTTTCTGTAGCATTAACAACCTGGTCATTGGAGGAACACTTTTCCCACATAAGGAAATTCACAAGTTAACATGGGAATCACCAAATGGTCGGGACAGAAACCAGATAGACCACATCATGGTTAACGGTAGATGGAGACATGCATTACAAGATGTGAAGGTAAGAAGAGGCGCAGATGTGGGAAGTGATCACCATTTAGTAGTAGCAAAACTGAAAGTGAAACTAAGAAGGGCTGGACCAACTGTAACTACACAGAAAATGTTTGACATCAGCAAATTGAAGGACCCCCTTACCAGAAAAGCTTTTGCGGCCGACATTAAGAAACGATATCAATTTTGCCAAAAGCCAGGAAAAGACATTGACTGATGATATAGACCAGAATTTCAACACCATTTCAACAGTATAAAAGGAAAGTAGCAAATCATGCTTAGGATTCCAGGAAAGGAAGAAGCAAGACTGGATAACACCAGAAACACTAAACACCATAAAGATGAGAAAGGAAATGAAAAGAAAGAAAACAGAAGCGAAGTCCCCAGGTTAAAGCAACTATATAGCGAACAGTACAGCCAGCTGGACAGGGAAGTTAAACGCCAAACCCGAGCCAACAAAAGGAATTTCCTAGACGATCTTGCAAAACAGGCAGAAGAGGCAACACTGAGAAATGAACAAAGCACAGTATACAAAATAACTAAATTCATCAGCGGAAAACAAGGTGCAAACAATATTACATTAGTAAGAGATAAGCAAGGAAATCTCATCAAGACAGCAGAAGGACAGGAAACAAGATGGGCAGAGCACTTCAGAGAAACTCTGAACAAGGAAATACCAGAGACACAATTGAATGTTCCTGAGGCTGAAAACGATCTAGATGTAAATACAGACATTCCACGAAAGAAGAAATCATCACAGCAATCAAAGGGTTAAAGAACGGTAAAGCTCTGGGCCATGATAACTTAAATGCAGAGCTATTTAAGACAGACCCTGAGCTAGCAGCAGAACTATTAGAACCACTATTTGCACAAGTGTGGAAAACGGGGACAACACCATCAGAGTGGAACAAAGGAATAATTGTCAAATTGCCCAAGAAGGGGGGGGGGGAGATCTTGCAGTCTGCAACAATTGGAGAGGAATCACTCTTCTCTCAGTTCCCAGCAAAATACTAGGCAGGATAATTATACAGAGAATTTCAAAGGCAGTAGACTACAAACTGAGGAAAGAACAAGCAGGATTTAGAAAGAACAGAAGATGTGTAGACCATATATTCACTCTCAGGAACATTATAGAGCAGTGCTCAGAATGGCAAAGACAGCTTTACATAAATTTTGTTGATTTGAAAAGGCTTTTGACAGCATACATAGGGACAGTTTATGGAAAATACTGAGGGCTTATGGAATTCCAAGCTGCATAGTGGCAATCATAAAAAGCCTCTATGCCAACTTTACGTGTAGTGTTGGGCAGAGCAACCTAACCTTCGAGGTGAAGACAGGAGTACGACAGGGATGCCCCTTATCACCTAATCAACCACTCTTTTTTTAACAGTCATAAGACTGGGTGATGCGCCAGACAACAGAGGGCAGTCCAAGAGGAATAAGATGGACTACATTTTCTACATTGGAAGATCTGGAATATGCAGATGACATTGCACTGCTGGCACATTCACATCAACACATCCAGGAAAAAACGGATAGACTTAATAAATTTAGCCAGCAGGTGGGCTTGAACATCAATTTAAAGAAGTCTGAGGTCATGACGCTCAATGTGAGCAACCCTGAGCCCATATCAGTAAGGAATCAGCAATTTGGTTTACAGACAGATACCTTTCACATACCTAGGAAGCATAGTAACACCAGACGGTGGGGCAGGCAAAAAAAATCAACATCAGAATGAATAAGGCAAGAACAGCCTTCTTTAGCCTAAATAACATCTGGAAGTCCTCCCAATACAGCACAAGCACAAAATTAAGATTATACCAGAGCTGCGTGCTTTCTGTGCTTCTCTATGGTGCGGAATGCTGGAGAGTCACAGAGAAGGAAATGTCAAAATTGTCCTCTTTTCACACAACATGCCTAAGAAAAATTCACCGCATCTTTTGGCCGAATACCATCACCAACCAAGATCTGCTACTCGTAGCAAGCAAGAGGACATGCACACCATCATAGCTGGCAGACGCTGGAGCTGGGTTGGTCATGTCCTCAGAAGAGACCCCGATGCCATCACAAGAACAGCTATGCTTTGGACCCCTGAAGGAAAGCGAAAGAGAGGCCGACCAAAAACAACTTGGCGGAGGACTGTGGAGGCTGAGATGCAAAGAATGAACCAGAGTTGGGGCACTGTACGAAGGATGGCCACCGACCGTGCACAGTGGAATCAATTTGTTGTTGCCCTACAAGACGCCACTAGGCGTGATGGCCACTGACTGCTTTGACGGTCGGTGGTTAAGGATCGAAGAAGAAGAAGATCATTTAGTTTTGAATATTCACCGCTATTGTGATGAAATTTTAATGAATACCTTAATTATAACTGACAGGTAGGTTGAACAGGGTAGACTCTTCCGAGGTGGTAGATGAGCGGTTGCACATGAAACTGTTCCGATGCTATACACTCTGCTCTACATTTTTCTTGCAATAACAACAAAAAAGGAAACCATACTTGCGTCAGTTAATCTTAAACGTCTCCTTTTCCACCCCTTGTGTTCCGCATATAAATTTTTAATTTTCTGTAAACATAAGTGTGTTTCCCGTGAGAACTGGATAGTATTGAGGGTGTCGAGTGGTAGAGTGATTAGAGCACTTGATATTCAAGGCGACATTATCGGGTTTATAACCATTCCTCTTCTTCTTTGGTCCTTGGCCACGGAGTGACAAACCAATCAGTGGCCATCACGCCTGGTGGCGTCTAGTAGGGCAGCAACTAACTGTCTCCACTTTGGTCCTTGGCCACGGAGTGACAAACCAATCAGTGACCATCTTGCCTGGTGGCGTCTAGTAGGGCAACAACTAACTGTCTCCACTTTGGTTCTTGGCCACTGAGTGACAAACCAATCAGTGACCTTCAAGCCTGGTGGCATCATGTCGGGCAGCAACTAACTGTCTCCACTTTGGTTCTTGGCCACTGAGTGACAAACCAATCAGTGACAGTCACGCCTGATGGTGTCTTGTAGGGCAGCAACAAACTGTCTCCACTTTGGTCCTTGGCCACTGACTGACAAAGCAACCAGTGACAGTCACGCCTGATGGTGTCTTGTAGGGCAGCAACAAACTGTCTCCTCTTTGGTCCTTGGTCGCTGTCTGACAAAGCAATCGGTGACCATCACGCCCAGTGGCGTTCTGTAGGGCAGCAACAAACTGTCTCCACTTTGTTCCTTGGCCACTGACTGACAAAGCAATCAGTGACAGTCACGCCTGATGGTATCTTGTAGGGCAGCAACAAACTGTCTCCACTTTGGTCCTTATCCACTAACTGACAAAACAATCAGTCACCAACACGCCTAATGGCGTCTTGTAGAGCAGCAACAAACTGTCTCCACTTTGGTCCTTGGCCATGTGACTGACAAAGCAATCAGTGACCAGTCACGCCTGATGGTGTCTTGTAGGGCAGCAACAAACTGTCTCCACTTTGGTCCTTGGCCACTGACTGACAAAGCAATCAGTGACAGTCACGCCTGATGGTGTCTTGTAGGGCAACAACAAACTGTGTCCACTTTGGTTCTTGGCCACTGATTGACAAAGCAATCAGTGACAGTCACGCCTGATGGTGTCTTGTAGGGCAGCAACAAACTGTCTCCACTTTGGTCCTTGGCCGCTGACTGACAAAGCAATCAGTGACAGTCACGCCTGATGGTGTCTTGTAGGGCAACAACAAACTGTGTCCACTTTGGTCCTTGGCCACTGATTGACAAAGCAATCAGTGACAGTCACGCCTGATGGTGTCTTGTAGGGCAGCAACAAACTTTCTCCACTTTGGTCCTTGGCCACTGATTGACAAAGCAAATTCAGTGACAAGTCACGCCTGATGATGTCTTGTAGGGTAGCAACAAAATACTGTCTCCACTTTTGGTTTTGGCCACTGATTGACAAAGCAATCAGTGAGACAGTTACCCTGGTGGTGTCTTGTAGGACAGTAACAAACTGTCCACGGTTTGTTCGGTCGACAGCCATCCTTAGTGTGGTGCTGCAGCTCTGGTTCATGCACAGCATCTCTGCCTCTACAGTTCTCCGGCAGGTAGCTTTTGATTGGCTTCGCTATCGCTTTCCTTGTGGAGTCCATAGCATGGCTGTTCTGATGATGGCGTTGCCAGATCCAGGGTTGCCAGATGAAAATTGTGAACAAAAGCCAAATACCTTCACACACAAAAAAAGCACACACACAAAAAAAAACCAAACACTTTAAAAAAAGGCAAACAAAAAGCCAGACCATTTAAATAGATTATTCATACTCGCATAAAAAAAAAAGCTCCAGATCGAGGTCCTCAATGACATCCCCGCTGGAACCTTCGCCAAGTACTTCGTCAGAAGTATAGTGTTTGAACATTTTGACGATGCAACGAAGTCCTTACAACATTTATTCGAAAACCACAGTTAAATAGTTCTGATTCTTACAGTATCGTCAAGCAGATGCAGATACATTCTGTTTTTTTATCTAACTGATGGAACAAGAGAGAATATCCTCTCAACTTCAGCGTTACTACACTGGGGTTTACTAGACACGTAAGGACACATGCAGCGAGCTCTTTAAATGCTTTATGTTGGAGTTACACAAATCCAAACCAGTTCGCTTTCTGTGGGGAGTGCATTTTTCTGAAATAGTTGTTCTTCTCTCCAATCCCCAAAAGTTATTTTCCTGTATGGCTCTTCTAATGTGATGATGTTGTTTTCTGCAATTTGTATAAAAGGAAACTCTGAAAATGGGGGTCTTGAAGCCCCTGGTTTGGGCGAAAATGTTGACCAGGGCTCATTTTTGGCAGACCTTGTAAAAGTATCTTTAGCTGGGGGAAGTTTACGTGTAACTTGACTGAGATATTCTTTTTGCATAGCGCAAAGATCTTGGCCTTCACGTTTTACTATTTCTTGATGGGCCTCAAAAGCCCAATGTGAGTGCTTTAGGGATGGATACCTGTTTCCCATATCTGTTTAGCCTGTCCCATTCTGTTAAGAACTTAACACCAAAATCAAACTTTTATGAATGCTTTCTTTCTGGTTCCCACTGACAATCACTCATTTTCACCTGAAGACTATTGCGTTGGCACTTTGAATAGTTCTGTGGTACAGTTACTGTAAGTGGATCAGCTTTGTGCTGAGGGTAGTTATTGAAAAAAAGAAGCATTTCAGGGTAATCTTTCTTGCAGGAAGTCTAAGGGTTAGCACGTTTCAATCCTGTGGGAGATCTACTACAGGTTCTCTGTAACACCCCAGTCCTTTCTTGGTTATGTCATGTAAAGTACACAGCTCTTTACTCATCTATGTGTCACAGATTGATCAGTAAATCGTAGGTGCATGCAATAAGTTTGATAAGTTTAATTTTTATGTGTGTGTTGTGTTGTGGCCGATCAATCTGTTTCGGGTCTGATGAAGGGGGGGGTGGTGTTTAGACTTGTGTTTTTATTTTTTATAAAGTCCGTCCTGTTTCTTCTGACTTAATGGTTTTCAACTTGTTTTTTTTTTTTTAAGGTCTCCTGTTTCTTCTGACTTTGGTTTTCAACTTTTTTTTTTTTTTGAGTAGTATTTAAGGTCCTCCTGTTTCTTCTGACTTGGTTTTCAACTTTTTTATTTTTTTTAAGGTTGCTCCTGTTTCTTCTGACTTTGGTTTTGCAATCTTGTTTTTGGGAGCTTTTTAAGGTCTCCTGTCATCGTTTTCACCCGAGTCTTTTGGTTTTATTTTTTTTTTTTAAGGTCTCCTGTTTCTTCTGACAATTTTGGACTTTCAACTTGTTTTTTTTTTTTAAGGTCTCGCTGTATTCTTTCCATGGGGCAGTTGGGTTTTCAACTGTTGTTTTTTTGGGGAGGATTAAGGTGGGTGGCAACTGGTTTGTCTTCTGACTTAAAGGTTTCAAACTTGTTTTTTATTGTAAGGTCTCCTGTTCTTCTTCTTGACCTGGCGCGGGCAACTTGTTTTTTTTTTTTTTAAGGTCTCCTGTTTCTTCTGACTTTGGTTTTTCAAATTGTTTTTTTTTTTTTCAAGGTCTCCTGTTTCTTCTGACCTTGGTTTTTCAACTTGTTTTTTTTTTTCAATAGTCTCCTGTTTCTTCTGACCTTGGTTTTCAAAGCTTGTTTTTTTTCTTTTCAAATAGTCTTGTTTCTTTTTTGGTTTTTCAAAAAAAATAGGTCTCCTGTTTCTTCTGACCTTGGTTTTCATCTTTTTTTTTTAACGGTCTCGTGTTTCTTCTGACCTTGATGTTCAACCCCGTTTTTATTTCTATGCTTGGTGTTTAACCTGTTTTCATTTAAAGGGTTCCTGTTTTTTCTATTGTACAGAATAAGATTAGCAACCTCATTATGTACAAGAGATTACTACAGAAACCACCACTGTAAGAGTTGATTCAGGGTTCCTGCAAAAAAGGAGGGCGGGGGCCCCACCTACTTCAGTAACTACATTCTCCATAACGAGCGATAATAGAAAACATGAGATTGTGCAATAAAATTATGGCATATTGAAAAGAGTATTATTGTAACACGTCCAAGGGGTGCACAGAACAGGTCCGCGCCCCCCGGAGAGCGGCTTTTGTAATTCACGCAGGCTTTCGTAATGTCGATCGTTGTTGACAATGCATGGCGTTGCTCCAAGTTGGGTGTTAAAAATGCGTCTTGAAGGCAAGAAAACCGCTACATTACCGTTCCAGTAAATAGTGTTTTTTAATGAGAGGGGGAAACCAAGGCTAATAGTGTTTACTTCTGCCTTACACTACCGCAACGTGGCATCTCTCCATTGTCTGTTACTTCTGTCTTTCACTACCGCAACGTGGCATCTCTCCATTGTCTGTTACTTCTGTCTTACACTACCGCAGCGTGGCATCTCTCCATTGTCTGTTACTTCTGCCTTACACTACCGCAACGTGGCATCTCTCCATTGTCTGTTACTTCTGCCTTACACTACCGCAACGAGGTATCTCTCCATTGTCTGTTACTTCTGTCTTACACTACCGCAACGTGGCATCTCTCCATTGTCTGTTACTTCTGTCTTACACTACCGCAAAGGGGCGTGGCATCTATCCATTGTCTGTTACTTCTGCCTTACACTACCGCAAACGTGGCATCTCTCCATTGTCTGTTACTTCTGCCTTACACTACCGCAACGAGGTATCTCTTCATTGTCTGTTTACTTCTATCTTACACTACCGCAACGTGGCATCTCTCCATTGTCTGTTACTTCTTTCTTACACTACCCGCAAAGACGTGGCATCTCTCCATTGTCTGTTACTTATGTGTTATACTACCGCAACGTGGCGTCTCTCCATTGTCTGTTACTTCTGTCTTACACTACCGCAACGTGGCATCTCTCCATTGTCTGTTACTTCTGTCTTACACTACCGCAACGTGGCATCTCTCCATTGTCTGTTACTTCTGCCTTACACTACCGCAACGAGGTATCTCTCCATTGTCTGTTACTTCTGTCTTACACTACCGCAACGTGGCATCTCTCCATTGTCTGTTACTTCTGCCTTACACTACCGCAACGAGGTATCTCTCCATTGTCTGTTACTTCTGTCTTACACTACCGCAACGTGGCATCTCTCCATTGTCTGTTACTTCTGTCTTACACTACCGCAACGTGGCATCTCTCCATTGTCTGTTACTTCTGATTCCCTTACACTACCGCAACGAGGTATCTCTCCATTGTCTGTTACTTCTGTCTTACACTACCGCAACGTGGCATCTCTCCATTGTCTGTTACTTCTGCCTTACACAACCACCGCAACGAGGTATCTCTCCATTGTCCTGTTACTTCTGTCTTACACTACCGCAACGTGGCATCTCTCCATTGTCTGTTACTTCTGTCTTACATTACCGCAACGTGGCATCTCTGCATTGTCTGTTACTTCTGCCTTACATTACCGCAACGTGGCATCTCTCCATTGTCTGTTACTTCTGCCTTACACTACCGCAACGTGGCATCTCTCCATTGTCTGTTACTTCTGTCTTACACTACCGCAACGTGGCATCTCTCCATTGTCTGTTACTTCTGTCTTACACTACGGCAACGTGGCATCTCTCCATTGTCTGTTACTTCTGCCTTACACTACCGCAACGTGGGATCTCTCCATTGTCTGTTACATCTGCCTTACACTACCACAACGTGGCATCTCTCCATTGTCTGTTACTTCTGCCTTACACTACCGCAACGTGGCATCTCTCCATTGTCTGTTACTTCTGCCTTACACTACCGCAACGTGGCATCTCTCCATTGTCTGTTACTTCTGCCTTACACTACCGCAACGAGGCATCTCTCCATTGTCTGTTACTTCTGCCTTACACTACCGCAACGAGGTATCTCTCCATTGTCTGTTACTTCTGTCTTACACTACCGCAACGTGGCATCTCTCCATTGTCTGTTACTTCTGTCTTACACTACCGCAACGTGGCATCTCTCCATTGTCTGTTACTTCTGTCTTACACTATCGCAACTGGCATCTCTCCATTGTCTGTTACTTCTGTCTTACACTATCGCAACGTGGCATCTCTCCATTGTCTGTTACTTCTGTCTTACACTACCGCAACGTGGCATCTCTCCATTGTCTGTTACTTCTGTCTTACACTACCGCAACGTGGCATCTCTCCATTGTCTGTTACTTCTGTCTTACACTACCGCAACGTGGTATCTCTCAATTGTTTGTTACTTCTGTCTTACACTACCGCAACGTGGCATCTCTCCATTGTCTGTTACTTCTATCTTACACTACCGCAACGTGGCATCTCTCCATTGTCTGTTACTTATGTCTTATACTACCGCAACGTGGCATCTCCCCATTGTCTGTTACTTCTGCCTTACACTACCGCAACGTGGCATCTCTCCATTGTCTGTTACTTCTGTCTTACACTACCGCAACGTGGTATCTCTCCATTGTCTGTTACTTCTGCCTTACACTACCGCAACGTGGCATCTCTCCATTGTCTGTTACTTCTGTCTTACACTACCGCAACGTGGCATCTCTCCATTGTCTGTTACGTCTTACACTACCGCAACGCGGCATCTCTCCATTGTCTGTTACTTATGCCTTACACTACCGCAACGAGGTATCTCTCCATTGTCTGTTACTTCTGTCTTACACTACCGCAACGTGGCATCTCTCCATTGTCTGTTACTTCTGTCTTACACTACCGCAACGTGGCATCTCTCCATTGTCTGTTACTTATGTGTTGTTACTTCTGTCTTACACTAACGTGGCATCTCTCCATGTCTGTTACTTCTGTCTTACACTACCGCAACGTGGCATCTCTCCATTGTCTGTTACTTCTGTCTTACACTACCGCAACGTGGCATCTCTCCATTGTCTGTTACTTCTGCCTTACACTACCGCAGCATGGCATCTCTCCATTGTCTGTTACTTCTGCCTTACACTACCACAACGTGGCATCTCTCCATTGTCTGTTACTTCTGTCTTATACTACCGCAACGTGACATCTCTCCATTGTCTGTTAATTTCTGCCTTACACTACCGCAACGTGGCATCTCTCCATTGTCTGTTACTTCTGTCTTATACTACCGCAACGTGACATCTCTCCATTGTCTGTTACTTCTGCTTTACACTACCACAACGTGGCATCTCTCCATTGTCTGTTACTTCTGTCTTACACTACCGCAACGTGGCATCTCTCCATTGTCTTTTTCTTGTCAGCGTTTGTCCGGTCATTTTATTTTCCTACAGAATTATTCCTGTCTAATGTCACAGTGTGCGTGTATGCGCACATGTATGTATGAGGGAGAAAAGAAAGAGAGAGAGAGAGAGACACAGAGAGAGATAGAGAGAGAGATCGGAAGCGGTGTGTTATAAATATACTCTAACCCTCAGTGATCAGTTATACTTTGTCTGTCTAACACTACACTAAAACATTCCATGTACTGTTACTCTAACCCTCCGTGATCAGTTGTACTTTGTCTATCTAACCCTACACTAAAACATTCCATGTACTGTTACTCTAACCCTCAGAGATCAGTTATACTTTGTCTGTCTAACCCTACACTAAAACATTCCATGTCCTGTTACTCTAACACTCAGTGATCATTTATACTTTGTCTGTCTAACCCTACACATTATACATACAATGAATGCTCAGTCTTACCATAACACCCTCTCTTGACGATATTCTTTCAGTAAATCTGAAATTTATGTCAATCACGTCTAGGGAATTACTAGACAGATTCTATAATCCGGGACAAGTCGCCCAAATTGTGTGACGGTATTGCCTCCCCTGCTTTGCAGTAGGGTCCAACAGTGGCCTATTATAGGCTTCAATGGAGTCTATCTTTACACAAGATTACTGTTGGCAGATATGTCGATATAAGAGTAGTAAAGCTTCTATCACATTGGAGTCTTCATAAGATATTCAGATAAGCGAAAACAATGCTGGCTGTCGCTGAGCACTGTGACATATTATGATAATAGCTTTCATATATCTATTTCATTATCTACACTTTTCTTTTACCTAGCTTTCATCTACGCACGTTTTGTTAACACAAAACCCTCCTACAATCAGAGATCTGTCTCTTTTTCTAATTTAGCACGCCTAATTGTATTGCTGTTCGCTATTTCCTTTGGTGAAGATTTACCAGCAGACCTAATTAGCTAACGCTGAGCCGCTTACCTGTAATTTTTAACGCCAGCGATTGGAAAAGCGTTGTAATAAGATCAGACAGAGGGAGACGTAACAGAGGAAGGTGGCGATAAGTTTAAACGTATTTTTCGTTAGACAGTGATCAGGGGAAATAATGTGAATAGATAATTTTGATCCAAGGGCAGACAATTTCTATTACCTTCCCCTGAATCGGTCGTTTGAAAGGTAATTAAACACGGCGAATCGCCAGATCAAAGGACGGGCTTCGCTCGATTTCGCTCGAGTGCCAGAGACTGCAAGCGGTAAAAGGCGTGAAAATTCTCTCTGATTCGCAGATCGAACGAGGAAAAGACGAAATCTAAACGAAGGTGTTAAAAGTAATAAGTCTGAGCGAAGTTCTGGAAATTTAATAAATATTCTCCAGCTTTTAAAATCCATTATTCAGTACTCCACAGATTTTAAAGACATCTAGCTTCGATTTCTAGAATCCCTTGTATTAGTGAAGTTTCTTAGTTTTTCGTTGGAGATAGTCTTAGAAGTTTGTGTGAAGGTAATTATATTTACTAGACGTTTAAGTGATTAATAGTTAAGTCCGTATTATATTTCTCTTAGATTTCTGTGCAGAGTGATTTACTAGATATGTCCGTCATTTATATTTCTCTAGGTTTTACTGTGTTACAGAGGCTAGCATAATAAATAATAATTTCTAGCTAAACTCTTCCAGCTATAAAATAAACTTAATTAATTGCTAGTAACCAGTCAGATAATAATTTAACCGACAAGTAAATGCACTGTTCATTATGAGTATTGACGAAATATATATATAATTATTTCTAATTCATGATGATTAAGTTTTTTAAATGACTAGAATTTATTTCACGGGAGTTTTTAAACGATAAGACAAGCTCTAAGCTTGTAGTTATAATTTAAGTTAAATAACCGAAGTGGATAAATAAAATATATTTTACGCGGGTTAAGGATAGGATTGAGAATACTATATTATGGTTAAGTATTTGTATTTTTCTTTCTCCTTTACACAGTATTGGGTCAAACCCCAAACCTTGCCAGCGGCTTCCATATATATATCTGAGAATAACCATACGAAAGAACACTGAATTTGCTGTGTGTGTGTATCTAAAGATTGTTCCAGAAGGTGCACGTCAAGCGTTAGGTAAGAACGAATATACGTTGCCACGGATGTATGGAAAGAAAGAAAGCAGGAATGAGTGATTCTTTTATTGTATAATCCACATATTCACGGAGTATATTTTTTATGCAAGTTTTGCTAATGCTGTCCCTTTTCAGAATAGATTATCGTACAAACTCTGTTCTTTACTGTAGAGGGAAATCCTAGATCATAGCGTAAAATCTTTGACTCTTTGGGGGTTAATAACTTTCTTCTAACGGGATCTTGTCTCAACAGAGGGAGGGAGGATTACACCTATGAGTCTAACTCTATAATTAATTCTTTAACTATTGTTTATTTTGTATTTGATTGATATTCAAAATATTGCTGTTGTGAAGTTTCTTTATGATAAATAAAATTTACATAAACTTTATCTACATGTGTCGGTCAGCTCGTCCCAACATATCCCTATGTCGTAGATTTTTGATAGCGGAATTAAGACATAGATTGGTCCCTTCTGAATAGACTAGAACATGTGGTGACTCAGTGGGAGATAAGGCAAAGAAATAGATTTTCACGAGTGAGATGGTGGAAAATTGGTAGAGTCTGTCCCTGAAATCGAGAAACTTCTCTCATTCAGCCTATCTCTACAACAAGACTTTGTTAGTCAGACAGTCTACCACGCTATATATATATATATATATATATATATATATATATATATATATATATATATATATATATATATATATATATATATATATATATATATATATATATATATATATATATATATATATATATATATATATGAGGAATGGTCAAAACGTAATGCCTTGTAATTTTTAATTTCATTCAATAGGCAAGAAAACAGATACAATTCACATTGAAATGTAGCCCCAAGTCTGAACTTCAAAAATTTATTTCTCAATGTAGTCTCCGTTATTTGTTACAGTTTTTGTCCATCTTCTCACAAGGGCATGTATCCCCGCACGGTAAAAATGTGTGTCCTTTTTCATAAACCACTGGCGTATGGCGCGTTTAAGGATCTCTGTGTCCTCAAAGTGATGTCCGCGAAGATCTTCTTTCAGTGGTCCAAACAGATGGAAGTCAGAAGGGGCAAGATCGGGACTGTAAGGGGGATGTGGTAATATTCGATAAAACACTCTTCTCCTTCAGTTTCGTAACGGCGCAGGAGGTTGATGGCTATGGTTTTCCTTGTTTCTTTATGTCTGTCTGTCAACATTCTGGGTACCCACCGTGCACAAACTTTTGAATAACCCAGGTCTTTAATGATGTTCTGGATACTGCCTATACTAATGGACAACATGGAAGAAAGTTCATCCAGTGTTACCCGACGGTCACCACGAATTATGCCATCAACTCGATGAATGTTGTGTGGAGTCACTGTGGTAGACGGATGGCCAGTCCGCTTTGCGTCAGCCATTGAGGATTGACCTACTTCAGCTTCGTCACAACGATGTACCCAACGTCGGACGATGCTAACATCCACTGTTGAATCTCCATAAACATTCTTCAAACGTTCGTGGATGCGAATTGGGGTCTCGCCTTCAGCATTGAGGAATTCTATGACATAACGTTGTTTTAACCGAACGTCTTTGGCAGCCATTTTTAAACTGTTACAGTGGTGCCACCTATTACTGAAACAGGTTGGTAATGCTATACAGTGCAGAAGAGTGTTGAGGAATCCTGCTAAATTTACAAATTGCACACCGATGCAGTATTTACATACATAAAAAATAGGAGGCATTACTTTTTGACCTTCCCTCGTATATCTATAGAATAGGGATCTTTTGGAACGAGCTGACCAACACACGTAAATAAAGTTTATGTAAATTTTATTTATCATAAGAAAACTTCACAACAGCAATAATTTGAATATCAAATCAAATACAAATAAACATAAGTTAATGAATTAATTAAAGAGTTAGACTCAAAGGTGTAATCCTCCCTCCCTCTGTTGAGACAAGATCCCGTTAGAAAAGAAGTTATTAACCCCAAAGAGTCAAAGGTGTTTATGCTATGGTCTAGGATTTCCCTCTACAATAAAGAACAGAGTTCATACATTAATCTATTCTGAAAGGGACAGTATTAGCAAAAACTTGCATTAAAAAAATACAAAGTTAGTACATGAGTTATTCAATGAAAGAATTATTTATCCCTGCTTTCTCTCGCTCTGACAGACCTGTGATCACAACCAGTCACTCTTACCTAATAGGTGCTTTCACAACATCTGGAACAACCGTAAGGTACACACAGCCCATCCCAGGTTTGGTTATCGGCGAATCAAGCCCCAGTCTCCCCAACAACAAATAAATTCAAATGATGGGAAACGCTTGATTCAATACTGGTGGCAGGATGCTGATTATGTCACTTCAATTTTTGTCCAGGTAGTAAAATAATTAAAAGAGGTCTAATGTTCACAGGGTACAGTAGCTTGGAATCTTCAATCGTTAAATCGAGTGTCAGGTAAATAAATCTGTTCAGGATAAATCTTCTTCACAACCACAGTGGTCGTTATTCGGGTAATGTCAATGATTGATTATGTCGCCACCACTGGCTGAATCTATATGAACTTGGGAAAAGAAATCTGGATATTTATTAATCCAGTTACAATTTATTCTTAATATTCTTTGGGTTGGTACTCTGTCTCTTTCTGGGTGTAAACCACGAGGCCAGACAGGTCACCTTGAAAAAAACCCGATAGCATATCAAAATGTTCTTTTGTAAAGTTATTCTCAGATTCATATGGAAGCCAACTCTGCCTATGCCGGTCCCAAGCCCGGATGAAAAAGCAGGAGGGCGGCCTGCATGGAGGCCGTAAGGAGGCAGCCCCTCCACCATGCAAAGGCACAACAGGCCAATCACCTGTTTGCTTTAAACTATGATAACGAGCAATATAAGAGAGAAAACCGGACTGATTCTAAAGGCGACGAACTGGAACGGACTACGGACTACGACTTATGGAACTTGGAACACAAGAAGTATAAATGGGAAAGAAGAGGAGCTGATGGAAGAGATGAGGAAAGCAAAATTAGAAATCCTGGCTATTACCGAAACAAAGAAAAGGGACAAGGAGTCATGGATCTCGATGGCAACACGCTGTTATACAGTGGTGTACCCACAACTGAAAGAGCTAAAGGGGGCGTGGGTTGCATTGTGGCCAAAAACCAGAAAGATAGTATCAAGGGATGGAACTTTGTCTCGGAGAGCATTATGGTTGTAAAACTAAAAGAAGGAGAAACCATAGTCAACCTGGTCATAGTGTATGGGCCAAATGAGGATGAGAGAGCAGAGGTCAAGGAGGAATTCTTCGAGCTGCTTCAAAGGACAGTGGATGACTGCCTAGATGAAGTTATCATGCTCGGAGATTTTAATGCCACAGTTGGAAATGACCATGCTAGATGGGGTGGAGTTATCGGAAGATATGGAGAAGATACTCTCAATGACAATGGAAAGCGACTCCTTAGATTCTGCAGTGAGCAGAATCTGATATCACAAACACAAAGTTCCCCCATAAGCGCATACATGCATACACTAGATGTGAACCAACCAAGAATGAGAAGTCAGTGATCGACTATGCCATTGTTAGGAGAAGCTCATTCAAATATGTCCGGGATGCTAGAGTCTGGAGGGGGCCAGAGATTGGAAGTGATCACTACCTGCTAACAATCAAAAGAACAACTGAAAGAGTTGCTCAGCCTAGGAACTGCCCAACATCACGCAAGAAACCAAGTAAACGAGCGGGAGAAATGAGCGTTAGGACCTACAAGCTGAAAGAGCCAGAAATTAAGACCAGATATCAGGGGCTTATTGCTGCAGCGGTGAGTGTTGCGTGCATATTTTGACGCACATTTTACAAAAATTGATATGGCTATTTGATATGGGAAAATATAGACATGCATTCATTTGTGTATGAAAATGCTGTCTATGGTAAAAGCGAGATAATCCATGTTTGATTCACACTTTTGATTATAGGAGTAATCGTTCTGGATATTGATCCGGCGCAAGGATAGTGCGCTTGCGTTTGTACTTATTTTTTAGGGCCAGAAAATGTATTAATTTGCTTATTGTGTTTATGGCCTGGATTCATATGTATTACATATTATTAGTACAAGTAGAATCAGTCCTATATTGTATATTTTGGATGGGTAGGAGGGACTAGATTCTTGTATTCCGGTCTAGCGGAAGTATGAGTTGTCTTGACAAGTCGTGATGAGTTCCGATGTACTGCTTACAAATGGCGGGGTACGTTTTTCTAGAGCTGGTCCTTTCGTCAGGAAAAAATGTCTTACGAAGTGGTATTTCTTCTGAAGGAGATGGTGTCTCTACGATAGTTTGTGTTCGAGACTCTCCTTATGTCAGTATATAGATGATTCGGACTCCAGGTAAACCCAGCTCCTATTTTGATGATCTCTCGTCGGTTAGGCCTAGCTTGACTTTTGGTGCTTCGTTATGCTAGTGTCGTGTTTGGTATCGACGAAGATGACAGATTTTCCTGCAGCGGTTATGGCTACGTGAAATTAACCTGATCACCGTAGAGCTGTATGGAAACATTTATGAAATCCTTTATATACCCATTACAAATTAACTCTGGCTTATATTCTCCTCCCTATGCATGAGTGAACGACAACTCAGGGAGGTAGCCATGTTGGATTTCGGTCATCATATGTTTTGATCACTGCCAAGAGAACAGATTATCTATCTTATTATCGGACAGTGACAGAGAGATCTCAATCCTGCTAGAAACCCCCCTTCGTGGTTTCATAATCTATACTACAAACTATGGACGTCAAGTAACTTTAGTTATTTATCGATTCCTTCACTGACGCGTTTAGTCAGATAGGGGAATGCGGCCATAATGTATCATGACATTGAACTTTGATGTACTGCCATTATTTCTGAATGTGTCATGACTTCAGATCTGCTATGTATACCCACAAATTGATATGTCAACGAACCATGATGTACTCGTATGTCCCAGTGTGTACGTCTGAATAAATTGAGTAAACTAAGATTCCAGCAGTCTGCATTGGTGCCTTGTAGACAAGTGTGAGTGGTTATATTGGTCAGCACACGAACAGCACACCATTCGCGGTAATCACACTCTACACTTCTACTTCATACATACACCATCCTGCGTCGGCTGAAGTGACCAAGTTCAGGGCCTGCTTCCCCCTGGAGCCTTTACCTTCCCTAACTCAGGACTAGGGTGAGTTACCCATTTACAGCTGGGTAGACTGGAGCATGCCTGATCTCAACAACACACCACTCTTCCTTACAGAGCAGACAGACTGATACTTTACAGTGGTGTACTACAGGTGTAGTAAGAAATAACGTCTTTACAGTGAGCAACACAGAAGAACGACCTGATGACTTGGAAACCCTCTGGAATAAATTCAAGTATATCATAAAGACAGCTGCAGCAGAAGCATGCGGTGAAGTCCGACTTGGGAACAAGAGAAAGAGGACACCTTGGTGGACAGAGGAAGTCAAAGAGAAAATAAGAGAGAAGAAAATGGCATGGAAACAATACTTAGGAGCTAGAAACACAACAGGACAGATGGAAAAATATAGAGAATATGTGATACTCAGAACAGAAGCAAAGAACAAGGTGCTAGCAGCAAAACAGAAGTCCTTGGAAGAATTTGGAGAAAAGCTAGAAAAAGATGCACAAGAAAACCAGAAATTGTTCTATAAGACCCTAAAGAACATGAGAAAAGGGAAAACAATGCCCTCTCAAATTTATAAAGGATAAGCAAGGCAAATTGCTTACTGCCCCAAAGGAAGTAACGGAAAGATGGAAAGAATATTTCTCAGAACTCCTTGATGGTGAGCATGGTGAAGCATCAGAAATGATAGCCACTAGCACAGAAGAGAAAACCAATGATGGTGAAGATGACATAAAGATGGAAGAACTGAAGGCAGCACTGGAGAAAATCAAGATGGGCAAAGCAGCAGGGCATGATGGTATAACACCAGAAATGGTTAAGTACATGGGAGCATCAGGCGACCTATTACTCTTAAGGGTTCTACAGGCAGCGTGGTACAACAAGACCATACCAAAGGATTGGGAGATTGCCATCATAACACCAATTTTCAAAAAGGGTGACAATCGACAGTGTGGAAACCATAGAGGCATATCCCTTCTCAGTGTCCCTGGTAAAATCTACTCTAGAATCCTAGAGCAGAGACTCCGACGCCTAGCTGAGCCACAACTGGATGAGGTCCAGTGCGGATTCCGAGCAAACCGAAGTACTCAAGACCTAATCTTCACACTCAGACAGCTGAGTGAAAAGGCCCTTGAGTATAAGAGTGAGATCCATCTTTGTTTCAAAGATCTGGAAAAGGCGTTTGACAGGGTCCCCTGGAGCAAACTTTGGGATTGTTTGGCAAGGAAGAACATTCCAGCACCTCTGATTCATGCTATACAGAGCTTCTACAAGTCTTGCAGAAATTATGTGAGGACAGCAAACCATAAGTCAGAAGAGTTCAGGACCACCACTGGTGTAAGACAAGGCGATATCCTGTCACCTTATCTTTTCATACTCCTCATGGACGATGTTATCAAGGCATGTAAGGAGAGAACAAGAAAGTATTCAGTGGGGTACTGGAAGATGAGACAGGTCTGTATTTCGGAGCTGGCATTTGCTGATGATGTTGCCCTGATTGCTAAATCAGAGGCACATCTCCAATTCAACCTGGAAGGAAGAGCTGGAGAAGAGAAGGATGGTCATAAGCAGCTCTAAAACAAAATCCATGGTGATATCACGAGAAGAAAGAAGACATCAGATTAAGCTGGGAGAACAGGTCCTGGAGCAGGTAGACCACTTTAAATACCTCGGAGCTATTATTGACCGAAAGGGAGGCATCAAAGAAGAGTTGGCCACTCGAAAAGCAGCAGCTGGGAGACTTTTTCAGGCCATAAATCGAGGATTCCTCAGCAAGAGAGAGGTTGGTAAGAAAACGAAGATGGCTGTATACAGCTCCACCTATGTCCCAGTCTTGACATATGGATGCGAGTCATGGGCAATGACTACAACCCACAAAAGCCAGATCCAAACCTCAGAAATGAGGTATCTGAGGAAGGTGGTTGAAGTAACAAGAAGAGACATGGTACGCAACCAGACGATACGTCAAGGCCTTAAATCCCACCCCCTGCAGACCCAAGTAGAACAGTCCCAACTAAGATGGTTTGGCCATGTCTGCAGAATGGGAGAAGACCGGCTACCACGACAAACATGGGAAACAAAGAGCCACGGATCCAGACCCCCAGGACGACCCAGAGTCCGCTGGGAGGACAACATTAGACAATCTTTGAAGGACCGAGGACTAGAATGGAACCAGGCCAGGAGGAAGACAGCCGATAGGATAGTCTGGCGCTCTCTCTCTTCCAAACCTCTACACCTCACGGTAGAAGGGGAACGACTAAGTAAGTAAGTAAGTTCATATGGAAGCCGCTAGTAAGGTTTAGGATTTGATCCAATACTGTGTAAAAAGAAAAGATACAAATACTTAGCATAATATATTATACACAATCCTTTCCTTACCCCGCGTAACATAGAATATATTTATCCACTTCGGTTATTTAACTTTAAATTATAAACTACAAGCTGAGAGCTTGTCTTTCGTTTAAAACTTCCGTGAAATAAATTCTAGTCATTAACAAATCAGTCATCGTGAATTAGAAATAAATACATATTTCGTCAATACTCATGATGAATCAGTGCATTTACTTAGTTGGTTAGAATATTCTCTGACTGGTTACTAGCAGTTAATAAAATTTATAGTATAGCTGGAAGAGTTTAGTTAGAAATTATTATCTGTTCTGCTAGCCACTGTAACACAGTAAGACCTAGAGAAATATCTTTGACGATTTAACTAGTTAAATCACTCAAACTTCTAGTATAATAATTACCACAAGCCAAAAATCAAACGATCTCCAATCGAAAAACTAAGTGATACTACTATTATAAGAGATCTTTAGAATCGAAAGCTAGATGTTCTCTGAAATTCTGGCGGTACATGATACATTTAGTTAGACTGCTGGGGTTTATATATATATCTGAAATCAAAGGGAAATGGCCACTGTAGACCAAAAACAAGACTCTCTGCCAGATGTTAGCACCTACGGAGAAATCTCTGCTGAAATTCTGGATTAAAGAAATCTACACCCTTTCCCCCTGCACTCTCTTTAGATCAGGCGTAACGTAATTGACCAGCCCGTGCGAGATTTCTTCGATCGTAAAATCACACTGTTTACCGCCCTGTAGACGTGGTCATCGAGCGAAGCCCGTTCTCTGATCTGCCATGTTTAATTACTTTACTAGCGAGCGGATTACAAGGGAGGTAATAAAAATTATCCGCTCTTGATCGCTATCTGATCATATCCAACGATTTTCAATCGCTGGTGTTAATAATAAATTACAGATACCCCGCTCATCGTTAGCTAATAGGTCTCCTCGTGAGCATACATCAAAGAAATAGCGAACAGCAATAGAATGCGTGCTAAATTTGAAAAAGGGACAGATCTCTGAGTGTACGAATGGTTTAAGTTATCGAAACAGGCGTAGGTGAAAGTTTGGTAAGAGAAAAGTGTAGATAAAGAAATAGATAGATGAAAACTATTTTCATAATCTGTCACACCCTACATCCATTAATATGGTTTTAACGTTTGTGCGTCTAATTGTCGTTACTTATCTGTGTGTGTGTAGAGGTGAGTGGTTGAATATATATATATATATATATATATATATATATATATATATATATATATATATATATATATATATATATATATATTTATAGGAAAACTGTCTGATCTAAGAATCTCAGTCGTAATCGATAGGCTGGATTAGATTATCTCTCAAATCCAGGGACAGACTTTACCTTTCACCATTTCACTCGTGAAAAATCTATTTCTTTACCTTATCTCCCACTGAGCTATCACCTGTTCTAGTTCTATTCAGACGGGACCATAATTGATCTTAAATACCTATAAAAAAATCTACGACAAGCACGTTAATTCTATAATCTGCCGACACTTTTATGAAGAATTTAGCAATGGTTTATTCTAGCTCGTTAAGCCTCCACCGCTGAGTTAATCAGTGGAATTTATTATTATAATATATATAGCTCTGTTTAGAGTGTGTGTTTAGTAACTTTGACTGAGACAAACATGTAGTACATTTAAAAGGATTGAATCGAAGTTAAATTTGTAACATTACAAATAACAAAATTTTAGTTTTAACAGTTGGAAAATAATTTGAATAGTTATGGAAAAGGTTTCATTACTTGATTGGGATTTAACTGAATAAAGGAGGTCACTTTTGGCAGCGGATATTTTCACTTAGCTGCCATTGGTAGTTTATTCTCCCGCTGGGTCAGTTCCTTTCACTCTACTCTCGCTCGTCTCTGGTCGAAGTTCCGGCGCCGCACGTTCCAAGAACGTCAAGGAGTAACGGCTAAGTTGGTTCTGCATCTGTCTATAAGACTCTCTTATGATGGTGTCTCGCAAAACGTCAGTCCACTTCTACCTTCACTTGGTTCCAGAGATAGTACTTTATGCTGGTACCACCAATAACTGGTAACAGAAATAGAAACGAAACGCTCTTCTGAGTATGGCGTTTTCCAACACAGTTATGTGCCCCCCTTCTATTTTACCATCCCATGTCAGAATTTACCCTCGATGAGAATTAAATTTAATCCCTCGGGATAAAACTTCCTTTACATTTAAACTGAATAGCTTTAGCTTTACATTATATTTAAATGAAAAGGTTAAATGTACAGATATATAATATGTTTTACATTTACATCTCCACTGTTTGAAAAGTGTTCACAATATAAATTCATTTATGTTTTCTTTATATTTACACTTGTTGAAAAGTTTGAAACTTCTGTTAATTTAAAATGAATATTTTCACAAAGACATATACACATTGAAAACTTTCATTAATTTTAAAGTGAATATGTTTATAGGGACATTTACACTGCTTTGAAAATGTAAGTCTTATTCTTAGAATGTACTTCATTTCTTTCATCTTTCCCTCCCTGGTCCATAGGGAACCTGGAACTACTTTACGCTTTTAGTTCTCTTTACGAAACTATCAATAAAGCAATCACCAGCCCTTGCAGTGGAGGTTCATGAATCATCATTCTAGATACTGAGGTTGCCAGCCCCAAATGAATTTGACATCCAATAGCGAGTGTCACATATTAAAATTCTCATGGTAATATATGCATATATATATATGTTAGTTCACATTTTAGTAATAAAACATAGAATGAAAATGCACTACTTACGCCAATCTTGGCTACAGACTTGTTTGCTCAGATGAATAAAAGAGACGAATTGTTCTCTTACATGCGTCTGGGATGTCTTTAATTTTACAATAGGTAGCCTCCTCTGTCTCCGTGTTTCTTCAGTTTCCTGGTCTCGGGGTTCCTTATTAAAAATGTAGAGATTTCCTGTGCTTTTGTAAGTCTTATCTGGTTCTCCAATAAAAGGTCCGGTTAACAAATATGAATTATAAATCTAGTTCTTCGCTCTGGCGAGGTCTGAGGTTTTCTTGGCAAGCTTGAAATTCACAGTGAGTTAAAACTGCGAAAAGGTCAGCTATATTCCCCTCAATGTTGTTATGAATCTAATCAGAAAGATCCAATCATTTCAAACAGGTCGGGTGTGACACTTTCAAAATATTTCCTACATGGAAAAATTTTGCAAAAGGTCATGTCTCCCATATATGGTAATATGATGTCTTGCATACACTATCACCAACACATTTGTAGACTCATATTGTCTAAAATGTAATAAATCCATGATTACTTTTAACCAAGTGACCGGAAGCGATTATATCACTCTTGTCTGCCCACATGTTTCACACAGACAGTAATCTCGTTATCTGTCGTATGAGTACACAAACTCCGTGTCTTATCGGTGATTTAAGCCGATAGTGCTGGCCGATGTACGTGTTAATCTGCCGCGCCAATAACCACAAATCTGGGTAGCGTCAAGCAAATGTGATATTTATCACATAAGGGAGGGAAACCCGAGGCCTGTAAACAGTAAATTAATATGAAACAAATATAAAGGTATGTTATCAGGCACTCGCAGGAAATAAAGAAGTAGAACACCAGACAACAGAAAAACAACAGACATGAGTGGCTTACCCAGGATTTGAACACTGGACCTTACATGTTGTGGTTCGCACTGTTGACCTGCCATTGAAATATCATTTTTTGATGATGCGTAGATGGCAGGGCGGATAGTGTGATTCGCTTGCATGGCTAGGCGGGGTTGTCGCACGGAAGGTCCAGTGTTCAAATCCTGGGTAAGCCACTCATGTCTGTTGTTTTTCTGTTGTCTGGTGTTCTACTTCTTTATTTCCTGCGAGTGCCTGATAACATACCTTTATGTTTGTTTCATATTAATTTACTGTTTACAGGCCTCGGGTTTCCCTCCCTTATGTGTAATAAATGTTTATACAATACCAAACCTACCCACTATCCTGTTCTCACTGTTCTAGTCTACTATCATTTACTGGACACAGTATTAAGGTCCTTGTCTTGTTGGATTCGGCCTATACTGCTTGATAGAAATACAACAGAAGTGATTGCGTCATTAATAGGCTGAACTGCCCATGGTGGACTTCTGGTGTCATGTATTGTGGTTCGCACTGTTGACCTGCCATTGAAACATCATTTTTTGATGATGCGTAGATGGCAGGGTGGATAGTGTGATTCACTTGCATGGCTAGGTGGGGTTGTCGCACGGAAGGTCCAGTGTTCAAATCCTGGGTAAGCCACTCATGTCTGTTGTTTTTCTGTTGTCTGGTGTTCTACTTCTTTATTTCCTGCGAGTGCCTGATAACATAACTTTATATTTGTTTCATATTAATTTACTGATATTTATCACCTACAGGGTGGTTTGATAAAATCAAATATCTGCTAGTTAGCAGAAAAATAAAGAAGAAAGAAAGAAAGAAAAGAACACAAAGTGCGATAATTGACAGCACATAATAAAAATCAGTACCACAAATGTACCGATACTGCCGGAGAGAACGAAAGATCGATAGAGGTCGTCTCATTTCGTCACATTGAGCAAGTTCTGTGAATGTTTGAGCAAGTTCTGTGAATGTTTGAACAAGTTATGTGAATGTTTGAGCAAGTTCTGTGAATGTTTGAACAAGTTCTGTGACTAAAAGCTTTTGTGTTGCTTTTTTTCAAATATACTTTTCCTATGATGCCAGACTTAAGGAACACTGTGTAGATCAATCCTGGTAGACAATCCAGATATTCCTTCAGGCCTTCAACCATAGTGTTATGTTCGTGTGAGACAGAAACGTATCATTTTCACCATTGTGTCCTGTGTCCTGATACTACCTAGCGTGGACGATTGTGTATCTCTATAACTTCCAGTTCTTCTTGTTTTATGTTAATATTGTTGTAGTCATTTACAAGAAATAACGAAAATAAATATATTGTAGGCATCCGTCAGACAGAAAGCAGAGGGACACTAGAGAACTAACAGACGTTCCGCCCAGTGTGTAATGCCCAGTGTGTAGTGCCCAGTGTGTAGTGCCCAGGAGCCTGTGACCGAACAGAAAATATAAGACTGATGCTCCCTCAGGCATGTCGTAAGAAAACGACTAATGTAAAGTTGTTGATGGGGCTGGCAACCTGGACGTGTGCAACAATTATTTATAGAAACTACCACGCGAATCTTTGGTACAGGCTATCTAAGGATCTGTCACATCGGTGACTCCCTGGTACACAGGAGCGAAAATGTGTACAATAAATGGGCAGTCCAGAGATTTGATCAGGGTCAATCCAAGTGTTGTATCGCCTTATGGCGAGAAGAGAAAGTAGTTAAGACAGAAGACCGACTTAGCACCACATTCTTGCAGATATTAAGCCCCCAGTTTGCTTGGAGCGACCGTGACCTTTAACCTTATCTCACTGTTGTATCTGATAAGCCAGCCATCAATATATTGTCATTGTGTCAGTGTTATCTAACGTCCCTTTACTCAGTCCGTGCCCAAGTATAGTGGACCTACTTTAACAACATCTTCAATGTTGATTTTTATTATACTTGTTTCCGATTACAACATACAACTAATATTCAATCAGACTACAATAGATTTATGTTTGCACTCTTCTGCTTATACCACAAAGCGTAGCGGGTGTTAGCTGGTCATTAGTTTCCAATCCAGTTCGTTTGCTTCGGCCGGATGTGCAGTCATGTTGAATTTCTTTAAGATAGCTGTTACTATTCAGATCCTTTTGTTTCATCATAATAGGATTTAAATTTTATGACAAGATCACAATTGTGGAACTGATGACAAGATCACCAATATGGAACTGATGACAAGATCACCATTGCGGAACTGATGACAAGATCACAGTTGTGGAACTGATGACAAGATCACAATTGTGGAACTGATGACAAGATCACCTATGTGCAACAGATGACACGATCACCAATGTGGAACTGATGACAAGATCACCAATGTGGAACTGATGACAAGATCACCAATGTGCAACTGATGACACGATCACCAATGTGGAACTGATGGCAAGATCACCAATGTGCAACTGATGGCAAGATCACCAATGTGCAACTGATGACAAGATCACCAATGTGGAACTGATGACAAGATCACCAATGTGCAACTGATGACAAGATCACCAATGTGGAACTGATGACAAGATCACCAATGTATGAAGTCCTATGCTCCACCTGAAGCGGAAGGGTAATAATGATGATGACAGTGCATGTGAGCACTCCTGTTAAAATCACGTGACAGGTAGTATACGTATACAGTCTTCGCCTTGTCTCTTTGAAAACAGTCTATTTCTTTGTACATTAGCTGACCTCAATCAAATATTCCACTTGTCATGTTATTGTTACCCCTCCACAAGAATCTGAAAATTCTTCTAAGAAACCCCATATCTGGTGACTCCAGTGATGTCCTCATTTGTTCTTTACATAGTGACATCACGGTGAGGGGGATGGGTGTCGTGTTTTCTATCATACAGGAGGGCGTGACACTGCTGAGTACATGCAGATCGCTGATCGATGTGTACATTGTGGAGAGCAGAACAATGTCACAATAAATGTTAGCAGCGACAGATGGTCCGCTCTCACGTAAACAACAAATACACACCGAATATGAGGAGGACTGCACGAGAACTCAGTATCAACCGTGTGAGATATTAGAATAGCTTGTGGATTGTTTTGTTTGGTTGAAAACATATGGTAGGCTTCAATACTAGCTCATCGTTTTCATCGTTGGACGGACACACACTAACTTCACAATATGGACGGGGCTAACAAATCTTACATAACTCAAATAGAAATCTCAATAACAACTGTGTAAGGATTCCGTTACACGTCCATTGAGGCATATTGAGAATATGGTGTTAGGCCCATATTTTCTTGACAATCGGCACACTAGAGGTGATGTAGTACAACTGTGTGTGATATCAAAATAGGTCATGGATAGTTTTGTGTGAGTACAAAAATATAACGAGCCACTATTCTACCACAGAGTCTTCATCAGGGATGGGACGCTCACAAACAGAACAAAATGGTAGTGACCAAAAGTTATCAGGACCAAAATAGAATAGAAAAATATAAAATGGCGAAAGGATATGGATCTCGCTGGAATATATATCACGTGACTTACTTAGATACTGAGCAGGTCTGGAGGGGAATATATGAAACAGAGAGGAGGGTGACATTAAAAGAATGCTAGGAAATCTAACAGGAAGAGGCATGTTCCCATGGATATATATATACATGCTTAGAGTCGTCATATTTGTGGTAAGTTACTTCATTGTCCCTTGTTATTGATATGTCTGCTTGTTAGTCATAATCTTTGTAAGATAAGCTCTCCACCATGAGCTTAAATGCATTCACTGCACCTTTTCCTCATTGATAAGACAAGAGTTCTTAGAGTCATTTGTGGGATCGCTTGCCACTCCTGCTCCAGGAAGAGGAACAACTGATTGAGGTCAGTAGCAGGTGGATGATTTTCTCTAAGTCTACGTCCTAGCACATCCCATACATGTTCTATCGGACTGAGATCAGGAGAGTAAGCTGGCCAGTCTAAGCGGGTGACATGTTGCTGTTGTAGGAAGTCGTTCACGACCCCAACTCTATGTGGCCGGGCATTGTCGTCCTGCAGGATAGAATCAGGTCCTAGAGCCTGAAGTGCCGTAAGAGCAAGCGGCTGTAAGATGTCATTTCTGTAGGCCAAACCATTCAACGTACCATGCACTCGATACAAGGGTGTTCTGGAGGTCACACTTATTCCGCCCCACACCATTACTGATCCACCGCCATAGCGATCATGTTCAAGGACGTTGGCATCATGATAGCGTTCTCTTGGGCGCCTCCAGACACGATTTCTGCCATCTGTGAGTGATCTGGTGAAACGGGATTCATCTGTGAACAGAACTCTGCTCCATTGATGCCTTGTCCAGGTCACATGACGCCGAGCCCAAGCCAGACGAGCTGCGCGATGAGCTGGAGCCATGACAGGTCGCCTTGCATGCAGATCTGCATCTCTCAGTCGGTTTCGTATGGTTTGGTCACTGACGATTACGTTGGTCGCTGCTCGCAGTTGCGTCCTGATGGCACTGGCAGTGATTGTTCTTTGTCTGAGAGCCAATACAACAACAAATGTGTCTTGCCGTCTTGTGGTAGACCTTGGACGTCCTGACCTGCGTTGTTCTGCGACACTGCCTGTTGCATTATAACGATCACGCAGAGTTTGTATGACAGAGTGGGCAGCTCCTAATCTCCTAGCAACTTCTCGCAGCCCTACATCATCCTGCAGCCATGCCATCGCTCTCAATCTGTCAACATTGGTCAAGCGTCTTCGCTGAGCCATGGCTAAAATGGTAAATGTTACAAACCTACCCATTGCCTGTTCCTTCCGAAAAGTGGGTGACATGTGTTCACTATAGTCACGACTTGCACGTGAAAAGCAAATTTCAGCAATGTTATCAACAGGCTTTGCCATAGGAAGTATTTTCTAACATTATTTCCCTTTCCACCACGTACATTTGATTGACCTTGGAGGTACACACACGTAACACAGATTTGATTTATTGTCAGATTAACAAACATTGTTTAAGCATGCAAAAAAATGCAGCAAAACGTTTTTGACTGAGTGTTCAGGTTTTAAAATAAAACAGCTTAGTTGAAATGACCTAAAAATTGAAAGTGGCCTTTAACTTTTTTTGATTATATGTATAATCCAGGAACACAGTGTGAAATGTAAATATAAGTGTTTACAAGTTTACATATTTGGAATCTTTATTCATTTTCCTATGAATCCATTCATAACCCTCCACTCCCACAGGAGCATAGGCCTTCAACAAACACATGCCAAGTCCTCCTGTCACGTGCCATCATCTCAAGTTCTTTCCATGTTCTCCTCATCATTTTCACCTCTGTTTCCAACTCTCTTCTCCATGTACTTCTTGGTCTTCCTCTGCCTCTCTTGCCCTGGGGGTTCCAGAACAAGGACTGCCTTGTAATGCTATCAACAGGTTTTCTCAGTGTGTGTCCTATCCATCGCCATCGTCTTCTTCTCATTTCTTGTTCCACTGGCACTTGTCTAGTTCTTGTCATCAGTTCCACGTTGGTAACCTTGTCATACCATTTTAATCCCTCTATTCTACGCAAGCACCCATTTATGAAAGTCTGTAGCTTTTTGGTTGTTGTCTTTGTTGTTCTCCATGTCTCTGAGCCATACAATAGGACTGACTTCACATTTGAGTTGAAGATTCTTATTTTCGTGTTGGATCCTATTTCTCTTGATCTCCATATATTTCCCAATGCAATGAAAGCTCCTCTTGCCTTTTGTATTCTTATTTTGATATCGCTGTCTGTCCCTCCAACTTTGTCTATATTACTGCCAAGATATGTGTATGATTCTACATCTTGTATTGGTGTTTCTTCAAGTTCAACCCTGTTATCATTACCTGAACTTGTCCATATTTGTTGAAGTTTTTTGTGGTTTAAATTTTTTACAGGATGGGGTAACCGGCCCCATGCCCAACCCTCCTTAGTCGCTTTCTACGACATGCTGGTCATTAATTCGTACATTTGATTGTTATGAAATTAATTGCATTCTGTGCAGGCAAGGGAGAAAACCAAAAATGCAACCAATAAAAAAATTCATTCACACTATCCTCAGTATCTGGTATGTCCACCGTGTGCTTGCAAAAAAGATTGATGTTCTATAGGGGACATGTCTGGTGATAGGGCAGGCCAATCAATCGTCACAATGTTCTGCTGCTGTAGATATTGCTGCGTAATGCATGCGGTGTGCGCACGTGCGTTATCCTGCTGGAGAATCTGCAAGTCTGGATAATTTGTGAACGCAGGAGCAACCAATGCATCCAGAACCTCATCACGATATGTCACAGCATTAACATTTCCACGGAAGACGTGAAGAGGCAAGCGATGGTGAAAACTGAATCCTCCCCAAATGTGAATACTGCCACCTCCAAATCGGTTGTGCTGATGAACACAGCAGTTTGCAAAGCGCTTTCCACACCGTCGCCAAATCCGCATACGTCCATCAGCAAAGGATATGTTGAATCTGCTCCCGTCTGTGAATAGGACAGCATTCCACTGCAGTCTAGTCCATCTGACATGTTGCTCTGCCCATTGCAGGCGCTGCTGACGATGTCTGTGAGTCAAGTTTGGCCCAACATAAGGTCGTCTTGCAGTAAGGCCTGTATCTCTGAGTCGTTGTATGACTGTCATTCGAGAGACTTGCCCAAGTCTACCCACTATTGCTCTTGCTGTTTGACTTGCCGGGAGAGAACGATTCCTTAGGTGACTCGGCACAATATGACGATCTTGCTCAGGGGTAGTAACTCGTGGTTGGCCACTCCAAAGTCTATCCCGGGCACTGCCAGTGGTTCCGTAACGTTCATTGAGACGTACAATAGTGCTGTAGTGGATATTCATCCTTCTGGCAATGGCCCGCGAGCTCATTCCGGTCTCCAACATACCAATTGCTCGTTGGCGGTCGTTTTCAGATAGTCGTGGCATTTCAAGCACATGTACTGGGTGTTTGTTCATTCTTTGCATCTCAGCCTCAACAGTCCTCCGTCAGGTTGTTTTTGGTCGGCCTCTCTTTCGTTTTCCTTCAGGGGTCCAGAGCATAGCTGTTCTTGTGATGGCAACGGGGTCTCTTCTGAGGACATGGCCAACCCAGCTCCAGCGTCTGCCAGCTATGATGGTGTGCATGTCCTCTTGCTTGCTGCGAGTAAGCAGATCTTGGTTGGTGATGGTATTCGGCCAAAAGATTCGGTGAATTTTTCTTAGGCATGTTGTGTGAAAAGAGGACAATTTCGACATTTCCTTCTCTCTAACTCTTCAGCATTCCGCACCATAGAGAAGCACAGAAAGCACACAGCTCTGATATAATTTTAATTTTGTGATTGTGCTGTATTGAGAGGACTTCCAGATGTTGTTTAGGCTAAAAAAGGCTGTTCTTGCTTTATTCATTCTGATGTTGATGTCTTTGCCTGCCCCGCCGTCTGGTGTTACTCTGCATCCTAGGTATGTGAAGGTGTCTGTCTGTACCAGTTGCTGATTCCTTACTGATATGGGCTCAGGGTTGCTCACATTGAGCGTCATGACCTCTGACTTCTTTAAATTGATGTTCAAGCCCACCTGCTGGCTATACTTATTAAGTCTATCCATTTTTTCCTGGATGTGTTGATGTGAATGTGCTAGTAGTGCAATGTCATCTGCATATTCCAGATCTTCCAGTGTAGAAAATGTAGTCCATCTTATTCCTTTTGGACTGTCCTCTGTTGTCTGGCGCATCACCCAGTCTACGACTGTTAAAAATAGAGTGGTTGATAAGGGACATCCCTGTCGTACTCCTGTCTTCACCTCAAAGGTTAGGTTGCTCTGCCCAACACTACACGTAAAGTTGGCATAGAGGCTTTTTATGAGTGACACTATGCAGCTTGGAATTCCATAAGCCCTCAGTATTTTCCATAAACTGTACCTATGTATGCTGTCAAAAGCCTTTTCAAAATCAACGAAATTAATGTACAGCTGTCTTTGCCATTCTGAGCACTGCTCTATAATGTTCCTGAGAGTGAATATATGATCTACATATCTTCTGTTCTTTCTAAATCCTGCTTGTTCTTTCCTCAGTTTGTGGTCTACTGCTTTTGAAATTTTCTGTATAATTATTCTGCCTAGTATTTTGCTGGGAACTGAGAGAAGAGTGATTCCTCTCCAATTATTGCAGTTTGCAAGATCTCCCTTCTTGGGCAATTTGACAATTATTCCTTTGTTCCACTTTGATGGTGTTGTCCCTGTTTTCCAGACTTGTGCAAATAGTGGTTCTAATAGTTCTGCTGCTAGCTCAGGGTCTGTCTTAAATAGCTCTGCATTTAAGTTATCATGGCCAGGAGCTTTTCTGTTCTTTAACCCTTTGATTGCTGTGATGATTTTTTCTTTTCGTGGAATGTTTGTATTTACATCTAGATCGTTTTCAGCCTCAGGAACATTCAATTGTGTCTCTGGTGGTTCCTTGTTCAGAGTTTCTCTGAAGTGCTCTGCCCATCTTGTTTCCTGTCCCTCAGCTGTCATGATGAGATTTCCTTGCTTATCTCTTACTAATGTAATATTGTTTGCACCTCGTTTTCTGCTGATGAATTTAGTTATATTGTATACTGTGCTTTGTTCACTTCTCAGGGCTGCCTCTTCTGTCTGTCTTGCTTAAAAACTTGCAGAGATTATCTTACTTTTATAATAGAAAGCATCCTCGTACCACGTCATGGGGCCGAGAATAAAGTTTTTGAAAAGGGTACAATCTTTTATGGACACCCTGATGCTTTCTATTATAAAAGTAAGATAATCTCTGCAAGTTTTTAAGCAAACAGACATAAAGCACAGTATACAATATAACTAAATTCATCAGCAGAAAACGAGGTGCAAATAATATACATTAGTAAGAGATAAGCAAGGAAATCTATCATATGAGGGACAGGAAACAAGATGGGCAGAGCACTTCAGAGAAACTCTGAACAAGGAACCACCAGAGACACAATTGAATGTTCCTGAGGCTGAAAACGATCTAGATGTAAATACAAACATTCCACGAAAAGAAAAAATCATCACAGCAATCAAAGGGTTAAAGAACAGAAAAGCTCCTGGCCATGATAACTTAAATGCAGAGCTATTTAAGACAGACCCTGAGCTAGCAGCAGAACTATTAGAACCACTATTTGCACAAGTCTGGAAAACAGGGACAACACCATCAAAGTGGAATAAAGGAATAATTGTCAAATTGCCCAAGAAGGGAGATCTTGCAAACTGCAATAATTGGAGAGGAATCACTCTTCTCTCAGTTCCCAGCAAAATACTAGGCAGAATAATTATACAGAAAATTTCAAAAGCAGTAGACCACAAACTGAGGAAAGAACAAGCAGGATTTAGAAAGAACAGAAGATATGTAGATCATATATATATATATATATAATCAAACTCCATAATTCTCGCCGTTTGTACGTCGGTCACATCTAAGGGATGCAACTGTGGTTGAAAGTTAGACATTAATTGTATTGTTTCCCTTAAATGTACTCTCCCGAAAATAGTAACACTCAATGAAGAAAAGTCAGTGAATTGTGCAACACAAAGTGAGTGACAGTGATATATAAATAAAATGTAAGTTTTTGATTGTAGAACCAAGTTTCATTCTGGAAACAGATTTAACTCATCATTTTGTTAAAAATAATCTTAAAATGTAAGTTTTTGATTGTTTCTTCAAGACAAAATTTTAATTTAAAGTATTGCAGACTTATTGTTGGAGCTACTCGCTGGAAATGAAACAGTTTATTGGAGCATAGATACCATGATTTCCGATGAACCCAACGACGCAGTTGATTTCCCAACGGAGTTAATTGACGAGCAGTGCCCATCAGGAATGCCACCGCATTTGCTGAAATTAAAGGATGCTGCATGTATCATGCTATTGCGAAATCTGAACGCAAAAAACGGACTATTGAATGGTACGCGTTTGGTCATAAAAGCCTTGCATCGGAATTCCATTGATGCAGAAATTATCACTGGCAGTAATAAGGGAGAACGAGTCTTAATTCCTCGCATTGACTTAGAACCGAGCGAGCGCAGTTTGCCATTTAGGATGCGACGTCGTCAATTCCCAGTGATTTTAGCATTTGCAATGACGATCAATAAGGCGCAAGGACAATCTTTTGATCACGTAGGAGTTTTCCTTCCTGAACCTGTTTTCGGACACGGCCAGCTCTATGTCGCCCCCACCCGAGGAACAAATCTAGAAAACTTGAAATTGTTTGTTAAAAACACTTTTTATCAGGGAACATTCTTTGAAACAAATCCACGCACTTTCACAAAAAATGTTGTCATCAAATAACTTTTATATTGAATTAAAAAATATTTTTAAAATATATTACAGTTTTTGATTTACTTCCGTCATTATTGACGGGTTATTGCTAGTGTGTGTATATATATATATATATAATATATATATATATATATATATATATATATATATATATATATATATATATATATATATATATATATATATATATATATATATATGTATATATATATATATATATATATATCACTAAAGTGTAAGTATAATAAATATATGCACCATAATATCATCATCTGCTCCCTCTGAAAGCTGAGGCCACCTCTGCTATCGTTTCCTTGTGAGGAACGAACGAACGAACGAAATCTTTATTTCATCAGGGTAAAGAAATAGGCATAATTGCCTTTTTACATTTCTGCCCTGCAATACAATTTTCACCGTTTTACAAATTAATATTAAAATATTAACAACTTCAGACAGGATCAGTTAATATTATCATCACAATCAGAAACTGAGCATACACAAGTACATTTACTCATAGTCATTCACGCACATAGAGAGAGAGAAAGAGAGAGAGAGGAACTCACACGGAGCAGTCACCAGCTCTTGCTGTGGTGGTTCATGAGACAAGTCATTTTAAGTGATGAGATTGCAACCTCTTATGCAACTGTACATCCGCACGCCACTTATATATGACAAATGCGAAATAAACAATTAAAATATGTACATATGACAACTTACCCCGATTATCGGACGAACATAGAAAACGTCCGAATATTGTCGGGTAACTGTTTTGAGATGACGTCTTTCAAGTGTGTTAGGTTTCTTACTTGGTGCACTTGAAGTAGGATCCTAGAACTTGGGGCGTTAAGTGATAAGCAGGGTTACTCCTTTCTAATATCAGAATTCACTTCCAGTCCTCGGGCCTGTCCTACACTGGGGTCCTAATATTCCGGGTTCCGGACTGTCTATGAATTCTCCTTGACGAAATTGGAAGTCAGTGAAGTAGTCTTAAAATGCAACAGATTATAAGCGAAATTTTTGCTGCCACGCACATGTTTCTCCGTTATGGAAAGATCCAATCAGAAGGAGTTTATTTTAGTATTTTCATGCCGAACTAACCATACAGGCATCTGATTTTGGTAGGGGTTTCCCCCACCCTCATGTAGATCATTACCACATGACACATGAGATACTCCTCTTACATATTATTTCCAAACTCATCTGCTCGTACTCCTTCACCATATACGATCTTGCCACTTCCGTTGTCACTTATCATGTTTACCAAACTCATTACATCACGTCTATCACTGATAATCCTTTTGCCTTCAACTTTTGGTCATATGCTTAGAGCCTCGGAGAACACTGCGTAACCAGCAAGCATTTTGGTGGCGGTAAATGAGCACCGTGAACCATACCTTGGCTACGTATCTCAGGGAGACGCAGAAATACCCTCTTTATCTCCCTTATCTCACTTCTGGCTTCTACCCGCGGTGGGTAGGAAATTAACAGGCACTCCAGCATCACAATCGCATGATGATTAAAATGTCATGCAGATGCTACTACATGACATTGGACCGAAGGGCAAGAGCCCAAGCTCCGCTGGATCGATAACAACAAAATCACTGATAACTTCCTCCAAGATGTTACTTTCTCGTATTTGTTTATTATAACAAAGCCATCTCCCGGAAGCGTTATATAACCTTTCGTGCCTTAATCTTTATCAAGATGGTTATCTTCAGAGATCTCAGTTTCTCCAAACCTTTCCAGCTGGCCAGGTCTGCAAAATTAATACATTAACTTCAAATTCCGTCTGTTATCCATATAGGACATCCCGAGTAACATGGGTTTTGTGGCAGTTGTTGCCTGCCATGTTCACGAAACAAAACGTTCGTTATCCTTTCTTCGCCGCCACAAGTCAGGGTTAACAATAACCGCTAAATGTAAACTCTTAATTCGTCTGGTTAACAATTAATCAAACAAACACATCGACGTGGCTGCAAAACAGGTCAAGCGTTCAAATAAAACCAGGATGGTTGATAAGATAAGACAAGATAACTTTGGTCGATGAGAGTGTAAACAATAGAAAATGAAAAAGTGCACTTAGAAGGGATGGTCGAGTAAGTACTGATGGAGAGAATTGAAGACAAAAATATGACGGACGAATTTCGTCATACCTGGTAACATTAATGGCAATTCTTAAGCATCTCATCTCACGCGATGTGGTTTCTCTCCCCTTCACCTTGGACAGGAACCATGTTTCATCATCATTATCATTTGCGTTCCTTATGGAGCATGCAGCTAGTCCGCTTGCAGGAATTATGTACCAAGCATTCACATGCTACTGCAGTGGTGGTTTCCATGGCAACCTGTTTTAATATAGTCAGGTTGTCTGCCTCATGCACAACCTCATATTAGTCGACTCGTACGACATGCATGAGGGTGCATTAGTCCTATTGTGTTTGTGTCTGGTCAATGACCCCCGGGAACTACATGGAGACCATGTTTGCTTGTCAAATAATTCAGCAACAACATGAAAGATGTACATGTTCTGTGTCAGTTGACAAGTTTCAGCAACAACATGAAAGATGTACATGTTCTGTGTCAGTTGACAAGTTTCAGCAACAACATGAAAGATGTACATGTTCTGTGTCAGTTGACAAGTTTCAGCAACAACATGAAAGATGTACATGTTCTGTGACAGTTGACAAGTTTCAGCAACAACATGAAAGATGTACATGTTCTGTGTCAGTTGACAAGTTTCAGCAACAACATGAAAGATGTACATGTTCTGTGTCAGTTGACAAGTTTCAGCAACAACATGAAAGATGTACATGTTCTGTGTCAGTTGACAAGTTTCAGCAACAACATGAAAGATATACATGTTCTGTGTGAGTTGACAAGTTTCAGCAACAACATGAAAGATGTACATGTTCTGTGTCAGTTGACAAGTTTCAGCAACAACATGAAAGATGTACATGTTCTGTGTCAGTTGACAAGTTTCAGCAATAACATGAAAGATGTATATGTTCTGTGTCAGTTGACAAGTTTCAGCAACAACATGAAAGATGTACATGTTCTGTGTCAGTTGACAAGTTTCAGCAACAACATGAAAGATGTACATGTTCTGTGACAGTTGACAAGTTTCAGCAACAACATGAAAGATGTACATGTTCTGTGTGAGTTGACAAGTTTCAGCAACAACATAAAAGATGTACATGTTCTGTGACAGTTGACAAGTTTCAGCAACAACATGAAAGATATACATGTTCTGTATGAGTTGACAAGTTTCAGCAACAACATGAAAGATATACATGTTCTGTGTCAGTTGACAAGTTTCAGCAACAACATGAAAGATATACATGTTCTGTGTGAGTTGACAAGTTTCAGCAACAACATGAAAGATATACATGTTCTGTGTCAGTTTACAAGTTTCAGCAACAACATGAAAGATATACATGTTCTGTGTCAGTTGACAAGTTTCAGCAACAACATGAAAGATATACATGTTCTGTGTCAGTTGACAACTTTCAGCAACAACGTGAAAGATATACATGTTCTGTGTCAGTTGACAAGTTTCAGCAACAACATGAAAGATATACATGTTCTGTGTCAGTTGACAAGTTTCAGCAACAACATGAAAGATGTACATGTTCTGTGTCAGTTGACAAGTTTCAGCAACAACATGAAAGATGTACATGTTCTGTGTCAGTTGACAAGTTTCAGCAACAACATGAAAGATGTACATGTTCTGTGTCAGTTGACAAGTTTCAGCAACAACATGAAAGATATACATGTTCTGTGTCAGTTGACAAGTTTCAGCAACAACATGAAAGATGTACATGTTCTGTGTCAGTTGACAAGTTTCAACAACAACATGAAAGATATACATGTTCTGTGTCAGTTGACAAGTTTCAGCAACAACATGAAAGATGTACATGTTCTGTGTCAGTTGACAAGTTTCAGCAACAACATGAAAGATGTACATGTTCTGTGTGAGTTGACAAGTTTCAGCAACAACATGAAAGATATACATGTTCTGTGTCAGTTGACAAGTTTTCAGCAACAACATGAAAGATATACATGTTCTGTGTGAGTTGACAAGTTTTCAGCAACAACATGAAAGATATACATGTTCTGTGTGAGTTGACAAGTTTTCAGCAACAACATGAAAGATATTCATGTTCTGTGTGAGTTGACAAGTGTTCAGCAACAACATGAAAGATATACATGTTCTGTGTGAGTTGACAAGTTTTCAGCAACAACATGAAAGATATTCATGTTCTGTGTGAGTTGACAAGTGTTCAGCAACAACATGAAAGATATGCATGTTCTCTGTGCGTTGACAAGTTTTCAGCAATAACATGAAAGATGTACATATTCTGTGTGAGTTGACAAGTTTTCAGCAACAACATGAAAGATATACATGTTCTGTGTGAGTTTACAAGTTTTCAACAACAGCATGAAAGATGTATGTGTTCAGTGTGAGTTGACATGTTTTCAGCAACAACATGAAAGATGTACATGTTCGGTGTCAGTTGACAAGTTTTCAGCAACAACATCATGAAAGATATACATGTTCGGTGTGAGTTGACAATTTTTCAGCAACAACATCATGAAAGATATACATGTTCTGTGTGAGTTGACAAGTTTTCAGCAACAACATGAAAGATGTACATGTTCGGTGTGAGTTGACAAGTTTTCAGCAACAACATGAAAGATATACATGTTCGGTGTGAGTTGACAAGTTTTCAGCAACAACATGAAAGATATACATGTTCTGTGTGAGTTGACAAGGTTTCAGCAACAACATGAAAGATGTACATGTTTGGTGTTAGTTGACAAGGTTTCAGCAACAACATAAAAGATATACATGCATACATGCCACACTTAAAGGTTTACCCATAATCTGTACGGGGTGTTTGCGTTTTCAGATGTGTACGGGCTGTACACGGGTCTGTACGGGTTTTTTCGCCTAATTATTAAATATACATATAAATCTTGTGCCACTACACAATTTGCGTCATGAGATTCGGCGAGATTTTAAGCCAAGTGAATAAAAAAAAAAATAACCAATGAAAATCAAGCTGCCTATTTTTCAATTGCCGCGGGATGTGCGTGGCGTGTTCATTCACAATTTTTCGCTAAAGCTAGCGCGAGGTTACTGATTATTTGAACGATTACGCAGCACTGAAATCTTTTTTGAGTCGAGCCTATTGTTTAGGATTAATTTCCAGTTTAGTATTGGTAAGTAATTCATTTTTAAAAAAATATTACAATAACATTGTTTAGATGAAGTTAGATTTAACTGTCAGATAACTTAGGCCTATGCTTTCTTTTCCCCTAAGGTTTAGCATAATTTATTATTTACGGCTGGTAAAAAAAAAAAAGCTGATACCACTACATATTATTTGATTTCACTAAAACTTGTAGAAAGTGCGTAAGAAATGTAAATTTGAAAAATAATACAATAGCCTACAAATTATGGGTAGCCTAATATCGTAATGACGGTCGCCGAATGCTCCGCATGTATTTTCGTACCATTTAGAGTTATAATTAGGGTTACAGCTAGGGTTAACCCTAAATCTAAATGGTACGAAAATACACGCGGAGCATTCGGCGAACGTCATTCCGATATTACCAAATTATGAAACTGAAAAGAAAAAAAAAAACCACAATAGCGTGGAAAATTTACATCTTAACTCGATCAGAGAAAAGTTTATTTGGAGTTAGCCTACTTCTCTTCTTAGTTTTAATTTCGTTTCTTTAAAAACAATGTTATTTTGCCTTTGGTGGTCATCATTACGGTCATTCAATGATTTATAATTATTAAATAATTAATTAGCCTACTATCAATGTTTGATTGACACTAAAATTTGTATGGGAAGGTCTATTTAAAACTACCAGTTGGGCTTTAACGGCTATTCCAATTTTTGAAGTTCGGTAGAAAATATACAGGCTAATATTACGCCAGCGCTAGTTTATATTTTCATTACCAGCTTTAGCAAAAAATTTATTAGATTTTAAATTTAAGATTCCTAACCCATAATGCTTATTACTGGTCTCTTTAGGCCTGTACTTTTATAAGGCACTATAGAAAACACAGCAACTGTTCTTCATTTCAACCATAAATTGTATTAATTTTTTTCCAAGATTCTATTTCATTATATAATATTAAAATTACAAATAATTATATTTTTCAAATTGATTATTAATATTTGTATTTACTATGCAAAATAAATTCTAACTCTTGTTGTTTAGGTTTTAAAGCAAGTGAAGACATGCTTAAAAAGGCAAAGGCCGCATGTCACTATGATGGTGCAGAACCATCTAATTGAATATACTTTTACATGAATAAACTCTTTTGTTACGTTTTTCAGTCTTTGTACAGGTTTTGCGGGTCTTTGTACAGGTTTTGCGGGTCTTTGTACAGGTTTTTTTAATTTTTTGTACAGGTTTTTCATCTCTGAGGTGTGGCATGTATGTACATGTTCTGTGTGAGTTGACTGTATCTTCCATCTATCGAGATGATGGGAACATTATGTGCACTCGGACAATAGAAGGACAGAAAGCCAAAAACTTCAAACACGTGGACGTCAAGTAGAGGCGGATAGTCTGTTATAACCGACATTTGAAGTTTTAGCGCTTAGCCACTAGTGTGTTTCCATCTTCAATTGGCGGAACAAAGCGCATAAATACATGTAGCATTAGTCCTTCTTAATGCCAGACCTTGGATTTTTATGTCTGGCACTTTGAAAATTGGTAAGAAGGAGTAGGTGTTCGATGTAGACTGCCTGGGGCATCGAGTGTGTTAACCAGATTTACACGCATTGACCTGGGTATAAATAGAATTTACGAGTGTCCCAGATTGTCACCAGAACAGGTCGCTGCATTTTCTTTAGATCTATCAATATGCCTATCTCTCAGTGGGAGGGGATACCGCTGTCACTTCAGGTATGCTTGAAATGATTCAGGTCCATTCATGGAGTGAAAAGTGCGGGAGTCAGCACAGAGCAGTAAATGTTCTCATGACCTACATGGATAAATACAACGGTTTTCAAGCTATCTTACACGAACGGTCTCACCTTTTTCTGCGAGCTTCCCTTGAGACAGCAGTGTCGTCAGCCTAACAGTTATTGACATCTTCATGGAGCCTGTCTTAAGTGGTTGCTGCTGTAGGTTGGACTAGTCTTCTGCTGCTTCAGTACTAACTTTGACAAGTCAGTGTAAAAAAACAGGTCTCAAGAATCTTTACTGCACAAACTGCCATAAAGCGATAGTCAAGACCGTTATACGAACGAACGATATTTTCAAAAGGTTAAGAATTGGGCACGCAGGCCCGTCTGATATACTGCCCTTCCTCTCTCTCTCATCGTGTATACTGTATCCTTTCATCCTCACATTTACTTTAAGCATTATTTAGGCATTTATCATTATAAAAGTAATATAACATCATACATTTGCAATAATCATCATAATAAAAGTACGTTTTTAAGATAAATACGCAGTAAATGAGGTTGAGAAAACTACAACTCATGAATGATAGAAATAAACTACACAGCATTACAACAGGCAGAAACATCGTCAAAACTGATAAACCACCTAATGAATGTTCGACTGAAAGGATACGGCCTTTAGGGAAAAGACACAACATGGCACAAACGTAAAAATAGGGACCTCCTAGCAGGCCAGACCTTACACTGACGAACGCTCAGGCCGTGATAACAAGCAGCACATTTCCGCCGGAGAAGAGAGCCTGATTACCAGATCTGATTGACAGCTCTCAAGGCGGCCAGATAGATGCTGAAAGAGAGAAGCACACATCATGGAACACATGGCGAATACGTACCCAACTGTAGATTGAACACACACATGCAGACGACTTAAAATGTAGGCCTTCAGCTTCAGAAAACTGTGGAGGAGGGGAGGCGTATACATGAAACTCAATTGACGGGGAAATTCATATCTCAGTGGTCCACTGAAAAATGTTCATAAAACTTGAGACCTGAGGTGGATATACTGAAAACCATCTTAGTAAACTATAATCAAACTGACAGTAGCCTAAATAAGGATCACTTAGTTTACTTTTAAATATGAACCATGGTGCCTGTAGCGTGAGGCTTTTATTGTATATAGGATCAGTATAGAACTGACAATACAGAAATATAATTTCTGCACGAAAATATTGAAGTCCCAGTGTATGAGAGAACCACTGGTATCACAACTTGGTTACGGCTGTGAGTGATCTGATCTCGAAAAATTCGTAAAGTGGAGACAGTAATAAAATGTCACACCGCTGGGTAACTAACTGTGATATTAAAACAAGGAAACAGATTACGCTTAACAATTATAAACTTGACAAGTCGTCCAAATACAATGTCCTTATTTATTAAGTATATACACTATCTACTCTTGTGCTGAAGGGTGGATGTTGGAAGATGGAATATATATATATATATATATATAATCTGTAAACTTACAAATCGATTGCATTCCATCTTCTATATATTACAACAAGTCCTTCCAATCATAGGGAAAAAATTATTTAAGCTGTGCTGTTAATCAATTATAGAAAAATATGTACTCTAATAATAATATGTACTCATCTCTTAAAACAGTTCTGTCCTTCTTAATGGATGCACACAACACTTCTTCGCTGATGATCGTTCCTTTAGCCCACCTAAGACTGAGGAGGACTAAGGATGTAGCTCCGATACAACCACTATGCTCCTGCGAAGTTCCAGGCAGCAGGATTGACCTGAACATACGATCTCTGATTTGATGACACGAATAAAGCTGTAACAAGGATAAATATGGACTAATTTATGTCATCAAGCCCACCTATCCCTAGTGTATATGAGATGAGCGTGTCTCAGGTGTCTGCATGTAGGATGGATGACAACATGGCTCAGTATGATTTAGCAATAGCGAGACAAGACAGGTGTCTACTTGCAAAACATTCTTTCTAATAATTCAATCCATGAATACATCCAATAATTTGTACACCTAGGTATGATGCAACCGTTTCCTTCCACCTATAATATACCAGGCCATCTCTGATAAATGCTATACTGTCTGGTAAAATATATCCTAACAATACTGTTGTAGATATATGAGTTCTAACAAGGACTGTTAGGTTATATTCAGGTTAGAGTTATTTGAGTCCTAACAAGGACTGTTAGGTTATATTCAGTTGGTTTTCTTCTTCAGCAGTCATACCAGGAAATACAATCAGTATACCTGATTCCATAAAGTATAATCATTATACACGATACAGTCGTAGTAAAACTAAAATCCTAAAGTGATATTTATTATATACAGGTGTAGGTTATTTTCAGGTGGTTTCCTTCTTCAACAGTCATACCAGGAATTACAATCATTATACATGATACCATAAAATACAATCATTATACATTATATAGTCATATTAAAACCAAACTCCTAAAAGTGATATTAGTTTCTCAATTGTTTATAGTAAGTTTACAACCCTCTAAGATTAATACAAGCCAGATTTTGACTCGACTTAGTGAAGCAAGTCTGCCCGGCATGCATGTAAGCAGGAATCAGTCTTGGCAGCTTTCTCTTCTCTAGTCTTTCGTTCTGGCTGATCTTCGTGTTTGTGTGTAGATTTGATGTTGTTGTTTTGAAAAGGTGATGGTTGGAGAGCGGGTACTTAACAGCTGACCATTATTGCCTCTTCTCGTTCCATCTTGGTCTACTGTGTCATTTTTTAAAAACTAATTTTGTGTTAAATTTAAATAACTATTGTCTTTTGCAGTTGCTGGGTTTTATTTATATTAGTAATTGTCACTTTATTTTCAGATTTGTACTGTATATAGATAACTATTGTCCTTTACACTTGGTATTAATTTGTATTAGTATTTATTCTTTTTGAGTTGGTTTTTTTTTTAACATCGTTGTCTTTCCGTGTCCTATGAGTAATTAGTAAGTTTGCTAATTTTTTTTAAAATAATGCTTTGTTAGTGTTTGTTGCTTAATTTCTATGTGGCTGAATGTCTATTTTGAAGTATTATTTTGTTTTTGTTGTTAATATTGTCATTGTTACTAACCGTATATGTTTTCCTTTGTTTTATGTATACATCGTTTAAGTATTGATTTGGGCTTCACCTGGAGCATCTATACTTAAAAACTTATCACCTGTCATGTCTATATTTCTGTCATGTGATTTCTATAGTAAGTTTTTAATTCAAGCCTTTGTTGTTAGTACTTTTTACAGTGGATCAGGTAGTGGTCTTTGTCATTTTCTTCCTGACATTCTTGGCAGTGTGGTTCCTTTATCATAAAGTACGCTGCACCGAGACGGAGACGCCACACCTTTTTAGCCTTCTCCAATACCACTGAAGGAGAATATGTATGGTAGTCAGAGGAGCCTGAGACAGACCCGCTTATTTCTGGGACATGGTGGTTTCATTGAGAGCGAACGAAGAAGTACATATGCCGCCCTAGGTGAAATAGTCAAATCGGCGCTACCGCTCATTTTCCCAAATAGATTTCCGCCAACGTTCTTGTCTATTGAAAGTCAAACGGCATCTGTTGGCGCCACCCATCATTCTGCGCCCTTCACTTGTCTGACTGTAACACTGACAGTGTAGGCCACACTTTTTGGAAAGTTAATTGCTACATAAAATTGTTAATGTGCTTTTTTTTTCTTCAAGTGATTTAACAAAATAATAGAGGGGGGAAAACGCCTTCGCTTATGGATAAAAACATTTTTGTTTAGAGCTGTAAGCGGTTTAAAATGCTAATGGATTAATCTAGTTTTTTGTTCAGTCGTCGATTATTCTTCAAACAGTTTGGAATAAGTTGATGGTGTCAACAATCTTACAAGACATTTTTGTTAAATAACGTTGCGTTGTTTAATTATGTTTGTGATCGTTTTATAGCGTGGTGAAAACTATCATCATCACTACACTTTAGATCTCTGCAGAGCAAAGGCCCTCAGACAGATCACGTTAAGCTCTCACGTCTTGTGCCATCTTTTACAGTTTTTTAATATGTCTTCTGTATCTTTTTTAATTCGATGTCCAATTCTCTTTTCCGCAATGTTTCTTTAGAGCTCCATAGGAATTGAAGAAATCAAGTACATCATCATGTGACGTATTCTTTCCAGAACGTTGTCTCCATTACAGCTGCTCTGAACGCATCACGATTCTGGGAAAGTCGACCTGCATCAGCCAAAGACAAGTTCAGACTCTCTGTAATGTCCTGGGTCCACCGTCGCCTAGGTCGACCCCTTCCCCTTTTTCCAGGGACCATGCCTTCCATCACTGTTTTTTTCCAGACTATTATGTCTTTTTATATGACCGAAAAATTTCAGCTTCCTTATTGCGATGGTATTTAGGAGCCAATGTTCCTGTACGTTTAGTGAGTGCAGTACTTCTCTGTTGGTCTTTTTTCTGTCCAGGGTATTCTCAACATCCTTCTGTAGCATTACATTTCGAATGATGTAATCTTTTTTGCAACTGTTTTATTGAGTGTCCAAGTCTCACAGCCGTATGTTGCTACTGGGAATATACATGCTCTGATCAGTTGTAACTTTGTTTCTTTGCTTGTGCCTTGCCATAGGTTTTTCATCTGTATTAATCAAGTACTACTGCTGATATTATCCAGGCCATAATAAACTTTTATCCTCCGAAACATTCTATGAGGGGAAAGAATTTTGCTCGTTGTTGAGCCCCCAACTGATTTAATTCAGTAAAATATTATTTCACTAGCTCTGTTTATATGTATTTAAAATGGCTGAGACATACGGGTGCAGTTCACTCAAAAATGATTAAATCAACTATAAATTTTAATATATACACATAAAAAAATTTAATAATCATAGTTAACATTGTAAAATAAATAAAATAAGAAAGGTGGGGGGGGGGGGGGGGGGGGGGGGGGGGGGGGGGGGGGGGGGGGGGGGGGGGGGGGCGGGGGGGAGGGGGGGGGGGGGGGGGGGGGGGCGGGGGAAGAGAATTGCTATAGGAAATATTTCTTTAAAGATTCATCACAGGTGAATGTGCAGATAACATTGCACTACTAGCACATTCACATCAACACATCCAGGAAAAAACGGACAGACTTAATAAGTTTAGCCAGCAGGTGGGCTTGAACATCAATTTAAAGAAGTCTGAGGTCATGACGCTCAATGTGAGCAACACTGAGCCCATATCAGTAAGGAATCAGCAACTGGTACAGACAGACACCTTCACATACCTAGGATGCATAGTAACACCAGACGGCGGGGCAGGCAAAGACATCAACATCAGAATGAATAAGGCAAGAACAGCCTTTTTTTTAGCCTAAACAACATCTGGAACTCCTTTCAATACAGCACAAGCACAAAATTAAGATTATATCAGAGCTGTGTGCTTTCTGTGCTTCTCTATGGTGCGGAATGCTGGAGAGTTACAGAGAAGGAAATGTCGAAATTTTCCTTTTTTCACACCACATGCCTAAGAAAAATTCACTGAATCTTTTGGCCGAATACCATCACCAACCAAGATCTGCTTACTCTGAGCAAGCAAGAGGACATCCACACCATCATAGCTGGCAGACGCTGGAGCTGGGTTGGCCAGGTCCTCAGAAGAGACCCCGATGCCATCACAAGAACAGCTATGCTTTGGACCCCTGAAGGAAAACGAAAGAGAGACCGACAAAAAACAACCTGGCGGAGGACTGTGGAGGCTGAGATGCAAAGAATGAACCAGAGTTGGGGCACTGTATGAAGGATGGCCACCGACTGAGCAAAGTGGAATAAGTTTGTTGTTGCCCTGCAAGACGTCACTAGGCGTGATGGTCACTGACTGCTTTGATGGTCGGCGGCTAAGGATCAAAGAAGAAGAAGACAGGTGATGATCTGGTTTGAAATGTTTGTTTTAAGAGATCTTTTGCAGCTTTAGGTGGGTGCTTAGCTGCCAGTAAGGAGTCGGTTGGTTTCTGCTCCAGCCGAGGTTATTTCTTTGCAGGTTGTAGACTGGTTCTGTCTCGTCACTGGCCAAGTGGCTGTAACATGGCCCTCATAGAACCGTGAGGTAATTACGAAGATGGTCCAGCGTCTTCAAGGCCCATCTGCTGTTGGTGTCTAGCTTTGACTGAAGGCCACTAATACCACACACTTGTTCCACAGATAGCACCACTATTAATACCTCCGATTATTATCATGAAATAAGAGAGAAACAAATATCCATCCTGAGTTTTGGGTCTCGTGACAGGAAAATCAGGTAACCCTCCCTTTCATTCCACCATCCCATCTGCCTCAGAACTTTACCATCTCTGAGCATTAATGTTAATCCCAGTGAGCGGAGAACACCAATTGCATTAATATAACACATGTTTACATATACATATGCACTGTTTGAAACGGTTAATATAATAATCATTTCTGTCATCATCCACTCCCTGCTCCATATGAAACTTGGGACTGCCTCTGCTTTTAATTCTCTATGAGAAACCCGCTTGAAGCTGTCGCCAGCTCCTACAGTGGTGGTTCATGAAACCATCATTCTATATGCTGAGGGGTTGCCAGCCTCGTATGGACTTGGACATCCACCAGCAATTTTCACTTGTTAATATAGCAAGTTTAGAATTATAAAATGTACAACTTACCCCAAATCCCGTGACAGTCTCCAGCAACTAAAACTAGGAGGAGCTTAAACTGGGTTAAGTAAATCAAATCATCAGCTGGCGGCTGTGAAAGTTTGTTAGTTTATGACAGGAATGTATTCCGTATGATGCGTTATTTGTGTCAGACTGCACGAAAGTCCAAGAGCTCAGTAGAAGTGCGTAGGTGTGGACTCCTTATTACATGATGCACCTGAAGTGGCTGAGTGGCTAAAGCGCTTGCTTCTCGTGGCTACAGGACCGGGTTCAAAACCAGATCACGTCACACATCAGTCTACCCAGCTGTCAACATTGATACTTGACTCTACTCTTGAGTTAAAGAAGGCAAAGGAGCGAAAAGAGGGGGAGGGGTGGGAACTGGTGAGCCCATCTCATAAAGCTATTTTGATGTCCCTACCTCTTCAGTCCCCTACGGCAGTATTTGCCATGAGACTACATTTCCTTTAAAAAAATATTGTGTTTGTAGAAGTGTTTAGTGATACATGAGAGAGAAGGTTGTAATCAGTGCGATAATACATGGGCTCCGTCACAATCAGATAAAACGTGTGTAAACATGAAGAAGTGTTGAGTGGTGCACTAGACACAAAGCTGAGAATCGCTGTGGTCGCAACCACAGATAAAAACTTGTGTGACCCTGAAGAAGTGTTTAGTAGTGCGTGATACACAAAGATGAGAATCACTGTGGTCGCTGCCACAATCAGATAAACTTGTGTGAACCTGAAGACGCATTGAGTGGTACACTAGACACAGAGTTGAGAATCACTGTGCTTTCCGCCACAGTCAGATAAAACTTGCGTGAACCTGAAGAAAGGCCCGGGTATATATTTAGCTGACACTGTCACGATCTACTGTTAGCTGGCAGTCAGGTGTTGTATCAGTCCCCACTTGACTTCAGTATATCCCTCTTGATTGCATTTACACACTTTTTTTGTGTGTGGATAACCTCTTTTCCTACATTCGGGAAGGCCACGCCGCGCACTTAAAAACTCGTTTTCGATTATATTGGGAGCAGCCTTCTTTTCGTCCTTTGTCTTTCCGGGGGGGAAGGGGGGGGGGGGGGGGCGGTGAAGGAACAAGGAATGAATAGGACTGCAGCAGACTCGGGCATGTCGTAAACGGCAAGCAATATGAGCTTATGACATACGGCTTCCTACACAGGAACATGTCAATGTTTGGTTCAGGCTTCCTACACAGGAACCAGTTGCTGTGATGACCCCATGTTCAGTAAGGAGCACATAAGGAATAACAAATTTTGTAGGGTGGTAATGTCATAGCGCATGTTTCTATTTCTTTCTAGTTCAATTTTATGTTCCATTTTTTCACATTTTGGCATATGTGCAAGTATGGGAGCTTTCCAAACGATATATGGTTATTAAGGTGGATGTATGTACCAGTATGTATTTACAACATAAAGTTGATATCATAAACAGCTAAAGCCACCATCTCACTCTGACATATAGAGGTCATTTACAACAAACTCATTCATTAGTTACCTTCAAGCTCCATGTGGACCACACAGACCTTCAACAAAACACGCCAAGCCTTCACCTCCTGTGCCGCCATCTGTTCCAGGAGTTTCCGTGTTGTCCTCATCTCCTGTCTTGCCCATATGTCTTGTGATCACTCTTTATGTTTCTTACCTAGAGGTTACAGAACACAGGACTACCTTGTAATGCTATCCGTTAGTATGTCTCAGTATGTGTTCTATCCAAAGGCAGCTTCCTCTCTTCGCCTTCTGTTCCACGTCTATTTCCAAACACACATTTTACCTATTTGAAAACGTTTGTCGTCGTGACAGTGAGAACAGAAAACGGTGAATGTTTAACATCATTGATTTGACATTTGATATTATATTGCTTTATTTCTGCACATCTTCCATTTTTTATCAGTGCATCAGTAACATTTCTGTTAGGAGCAACCAGTGTGATTGTTAAATGTAGAATATATAACGAGTTGGGTTGTTATATATAGAATAGATAACGAGTTGGGTTGTTATATACTGAAGCACATTAAAAACGCACCACTATTATATATACTGATGCCGAGAAGCTGGCAAAAAAAAGTGTGGGAATGGATTTTCCCCGTGTTTGCCATGAGGTAGAGAGCGAATGGCTGCTGGAATGGAAAGTGCAAGATTCAACCCATGGGTGTGTGTACAGACTACATGAAAACGATGAAAGTTACACGTGCAACACGATTCTCAACAGCTATGACCCTGAAAATGTGTACGCGTTGTGGCAGTATACTCGGTATAAAAAGGCCGTTGAGACAAATCACCCAGTACATGTGCTTGAAATGCCACGACTATCTGAAAACGACCGCCAACGAGCCATTGGTATGTTGGAGACCGGAATGAGCTCGCGGGCCATTGCCAGAAGGATGAATTGCCACCACAGCACTATTGTACGTCTCAATGAACGTTACGGAACCACTGGCAGTGCCCGGGATAGACTTTGGAGTGGCCAACCACGAGTTACTACCCCTGCGCAAGATCGTCATATTGTGCTGAGTCACCTAAGGAATTGACTCTCCCGGCAAGTCAAACAGCATGAGCAATAGTGGGTAGACATGGGCAAGTCTCTCGAATGACAGTCATACGACGACTCAGAGATACAGGCCTTACTGCAAGACGACCTTATGTTGGGCCAAACTTGACTCACAGACATCGTTAGCAGCGCCTGCAATGGGCAGAGCAACATATCAGATGGACTAGACTGCAGTGGAATGCTGTCCTATTCACAGACGAGAACAGATTCAACATATCCTTTGCAGATGGACGTATGCGGATTTAGCGACGGTGTGAAGAGCGCTTTGCAGATTGCTGTGTCAACCGATTTCGAGGTGGCAGTATTCACATTTGGGGAGGATTCAGTTTTCACCATCGCTTGCCTCTTCACGTCTTCCGTGGAAATGTTAATGCTGTGACATATCGAGATGAGGTTCTGGATGCACTGGTTGCTCCTGCGTTCACAATTTATCCAGACTTGCAGCTTCTCCAGCAGGATAACGCACGTGCATTTTTTTTTTGTATTTTTGGTTTTCTCCCTTGCCTGCACAGAATGCAATGAATTTCATAACAATCAAATGTACAAATTAATGACCAGCATGGATTCATAGGAAAATGAATAAAGATTCCAAATATGTAAACTTGTACACACTTATATTTACATTTCACACTCTGTTCCTGGATTATACAGGTGGTGCGTTTTTAATGTGCTTCAGTATATATAGAATTTATAACGAGTTCGGTTGTTACATATTGAATAGTTAACAAGTTGGATTGTTATATATATCGAATAGATAACGAGTTGGGTTGTAACATATAGAGTAGATTGTGACATAATTTGTGCGCTCTCTTCTCCTCTCCGGCAGTAATGAACTACATTAATTATGTGCATTATTCAGTACACAGCACATTCTTTTTCCCTGCTGTCATTGTTCACGTTTCACGCTTCGGTGCATGACAGGGCCAGGCAAGTGTATCGCCTATCCCTGAGAGACTAATTGAATCACTAAAACGTGTTAATACCACATTGACTCCAGGTAGATGTGAGCATGAAGTGTTTCTTAAGATTGCAAAATTACTTCCGACTCGACTGCATGGGACAGGTGATTATAGATAAACGCAGTCTTGGAAGATATTTCGAAGAGTGACCAGGAAGTGTGATATAAGTCAACTTTTACAACCTTTTACGGATAGCACAACTTCATATATGGATGATGACTGTTTGAATTTTTCAAACGCATGAGTCATGGAGAATACTACATGAGAAAAAGTTTTCATAACATGTACTTTGAATGTATTGGCTGGCATTTGAGGTGCCAATAAACAACCGCGCTGATTGGGAGGGTGTCAGAAAACGCCCGGTGGAAGCGTGGGCCGGGAACCTTCGATATAACGTAGAAAACATTTGACATACGGGACTGCATTCCTGAAATCGTCAACGTAGACAGCTCGGACCTTGCCACAGACAAGAATAGAGTTGGATTCTCAATTTAAAGGACAGGACAAAAAGCATTAAGAGCATCTCTGTACATCAGTAGAAAACTCGCCAATATTAATACGAAACCCGGAATTCTACAGCACCACCCACAAGTCACAGAGGGATTCTAAAATAGAAATAATACCCCAGACGTGTGTTCGAGGCATCTATGTTAAGTTGCCAAGACTTCTACTGAGCAAGAAGTCTAACATTTCTTAATTATTGAGGTGAGTGTACCATATTTTTTAATGCTGTGAATTTGACATGTTCATACTTGCTAGTAGTGTTTAAGAATCATACTAGGCTGGCAACCTCAGTATATGAAAAAAGATACATTCATGAACTACACAGCAAGCGCTGGTGATTGCTTCATACTAGTTCTCACGGAAGAGCCAAAAACAGAGGTAACCCCAGACTCCGAATGGAGCTGGGAGTGAGTGATGATTACATCAACTTGTGAATAGTTGTATATTATCATTTTGTGAATGTATGTAAATTTAATGTGTTCCTTCAGGCACAAGCCACAGCCGCTGTCCAGTCACAAACAATCTAAGAAAACAGACGTCTGACGGACAGCGGGAAAAGACGCCCAGCGGGAAAAGACGCCCGATTAATATCAGGCAAACAAATATTTAGCAGCGGAATTGTTCTTTTATTACCTTTAATGTTTGTGATACCAGTACGAGGCGACCCGACTAATTGCGGTACGACCCGAAGAGACCATTTGCTGTACCACTAGACTGTGGTTCGAAGCTTGAGATCTACACCTGAAGATTCTTGGCTTGACCCGGAAAGGTTACTTCCTGAACTGATCTGGAAACGTGCCCATCACCACAGAGACGAATTTACGGAAAAGCAGCATTGGCACTTCAGTATTTTGGCAAGTTACAATTTTAACAGGCCAACAAAACAAGCGAACTTTATTTTGCTAAATTCATCAAGCCTAAAGACTTTTCGGTGAAGAAACCTAATTATTTTTCATAATCATCAGTCAAATTTATTTACATGTGTCTCAAAGTAATTGATTATTAAATTTGTAGATGTTGATTTTGACAAATTCATTGTTGAATTAATAATTACAGAGAGAAAGGCATACATATATATATATATATATATATATATATATATATATATATATATATTGAGCTAATGAGAGGAACGCTGAATTAAATCAGCTGGGGGCTTGAACAAGCTAAATCATACAATACACTTCACAAAAGGCGGCGGGTCAGATAAAAAGTTAACGTGCTAAGACTCATTCAACATTGTTCTTGACTTCTGAAATATCTTGTGAACACTACCTCGAGGTAGAAGCATCATTATCCTTCTATCTACAACTCTGCCAAGAGTAATCTTGTGCGAAGGTAGACACCTTTGACGACCCACATTAGATACTCTAGGTTTTGGTCATTGTTGGACCACTACTGCAGAGCAAGGGAAGGCAACCCGTGACATAGATAACGGGTTGGGTTGTTACATATAGAATTGGTAATGCTTTGGGTTGTTCTGTTTTCATGCCCATGCATATATATCCGTTCTTTCTCTCTTTGTCAACATCTCTTTTCATGATCATACATATATGTTGTCAATCTGTCTATCAGTATTAGTGTTGATGGTCATAAACATATGTCCACACTTTCTCTCTCTTGGGTGTTGTGTTTTTTCATTGCTTTCTGTTTAGTTTTGATTACTTAATTTTGATGATTGGATACTATAAATGTATGCTGTTATATTACCGTATAATGTTACATGCATTTAAATTTATGCCTAAAGTGCATATGGTTTTGAAATTATACAGTATGTAAGATATATGTGTGTGTGTGTGTGTGAGAGAGAGAGAGAGAGAGAGAGAGGGGGGGGGGGGGGGACAGAATGTTAGACGGGCCTGCGCACCCAATTCTTAACCTTTTGAAAATAAACTTCGTTCACTCGTTCATTTGTTCTCTCTCAACTTTTGTACTCATGCTCATACATATATATCCACATATTTTCTCTCTGTTGTCAGACACGAACACATATATCCACACATATTCTCTCTCTTGTCAGACGTATACACAGGTATCCACAATGTTTGAATAAGATAACTGAACCGATGTACTTGTTTAACATATACCAGCTCTAAACAATAACGTGCCCTGTCACGTGTGACATAACATTCAATGCATTTTTTAACAAAAGGTAAATGATCCCGTTTCCTCCAGGGAACAGTCAAAGATAAACGGAGAAGAGGAAGGCAAAGAAAATCCTGGGCTGATAACATCAAAGAATGGACAGGACACGGTTTTTCCACACTTGTACGCATTGCTGAGGATAGAGAGCAGTGGAGGACCCTGTCTGCTGATGCTTCCACCATGGCACCCCTACGACCCATGATGAGTTACGGGTTGAGATGATGAAATGATCCTGTTACACGCCCAATGAGGCATATTGGGAATATGGTGTTGGGCCCATATTTTCTTGACCATCGGCACACTAGGGGTGATGTGGTCAGCATCACGCCGTCCGTCTTTACCATTCCCAGAGTTGCTCTGGCACCCAATTCATGAGGCTGGGTTGACCCCGGAGCCGTTTGCGGTCTAACAAATCGCACCTCAACTGGGGATAGAACCATGGACCACTGAGCTCAGAAGCCAGTGCACTAACCACAGCGCTACCTCGGCTCTTAATGCATTTAAAGGTTATGACAAAATAAGAGTAAAGAGGCGCTTTCATTTCATTGGGAAATATTTGGACATGACAAGAAATCAAGTCCAACATTTCATTTTTTCTTTAATCAAACAAAAGAAAACATAAACTGGAGGAAATGTCAGTGCTGTATTGTGTGGCACTGCTAAATGCAGTACCACAAAACAGGACAACCAAGACACTATAGACTGTCATGGATGGCTGCTTGCACAGAAAAGGTAGAACCGATTGGGGAAAACCATTTAAACAACACTGGTACAAGTGAGAAAAAGACGTGGGCGGTCAAAAGGACGTTCACTTAGGAAACCAGTTGATAGAATTACAAGGCAGTCCTTGTTTTTTGGAACCACCAGAGTAAAAGAAATAGAGGAAGACCAAACAATAGATAGAGACAAGACTTGATAAGGATAAAGAAACAATTTGAACGGATGTCACAGGACTGAAGAACTTAACATGAACCAGATGATGGCCCATGCTCCACAAAAATGTTGAAGGGTGCTGATGATGATGATAAATGATAACCCTCACCGCCACCTTGTCGGTTATCGTATCATGATTTTAAACTGCCCAATGTCGTCTGTCTTTGCCATCCTGTATCGCCTGTTGTCAACAAATGTTCTAAAATTTGTTGCACCATTATGTGCACATTGTTTTTTTTTTTTGCCTCCCAGACACAGTTATTTATTTCATATCATTAAAAGAAAACCGTGTTCCCCCCATAATAACTTTTACCATTTACATTGTTTTTTTTTTTTTTTTTTTTTGCCTCCCAGACACAGTTATTTATTTCAGCTGGGAGGAAGCCAAGGTCAAGGTTAGTGCCTAGTTCCGTCAACTTCCATGGTTACTGGCAATAGTCGCAGTTCTGTCCTTGTGTTCGCAGTTCTGCCCTAGTGCAGTGCTCACTGTTATGTCCTAGTCTAGCGTGTCACAGTTCAGTCCTGTTGCAGTATTCCCATGCTCAGAATGTCTGATATTGTGATATCTCATTTTTCTAGAAGACGACGGCATTACGAAGTATGATATCTCCAATCCAAGCGAAGTCTGATGTGGGCTCGTTGGCTAGCCATGAAGACTGGCATTACGAGCATTGAATCGCAACCAAATAATTAATTCCACGTGCGCTGTTTTATAGCTTAAACAGTAGATAAAAGACTTCTTTTTCTTTTTCCTCTGGCTCACCATCCCTACTTTCTCCACCAAGCCCCACTTAATTCTTTTGTGGGACGGGAGAATCTGCTTTTGTGTACATGAGTGTACTGTATTGCAGAACCCCCCCCCCCCCCCCCCCCCCCCCCCCCACACACACACACACACATACCCATTATTCCTAATAACCGGCCCGGTTGGTCATGTTTTGTATGGTACACTCATAAACGTCAGATGACATACGTGTTTAGAAGGCTGTTATATTCGCCTTTTAAACAGTATACTTAGTATCATTCACAACGTATTATAACACTTATCGGGGCTTGCAGTATTGAGGGCCTCCTTCCTCCCACACCTCCCCAACAGATACTTCCAACTCAAAAAAAAAAACCTGAACATGCCACTGCCTATATAATATGATAGATGACTTTTATGTTGTGTGGGTGATAACAGAAACAGTTTTTGACGCTCATTTGAAGTTGGCGGGTCGATGGAAATGTCCAGCTTCACTGACGTGTAGTATATATTCCGGACCAAAATACCATCAAGGTTTTTGAAGACAGAATGACGGGAAGACAGTTTATATGTAAACTTTATATTCACATATTCTTACCCAGCAATCTCCTCTCGCGTATTATTTTCTCGGCTTGAATGAATGAGCCAATACGCATTCTACGTTTCTGTAGGAATCTTGTCTCCGATGTATTTATTCCATCCAGATGGTGGATTGAACAATGTTGTTGTTACCACGGTGTTTGTGCCAGTGGCAGTACTGTGTTTTATCCTGTACTGGTTTCCGCCTTTATGTTGACTGTTGGCATTGTACGCTTTTCTTTGTTGTATTTTGTTTTGATGATTTACATGAGATTTAAACTATTGTGGGACATTTGCAGAAGAAGTTAGTAATTTGTAGTCGTTCATACATTCATTCATTACAGTTCATGGAGCATAAGACTGCAACAGATTCACGTCAAACCATCCTGTCGTGTTTCATCTGGGCAACATGCTTCCATGCATTCTTTATCCCTTGCATATATATATATATATATATATATATATATATATATATATATATATATATATATATATATATATATATATATATATATATATATATATATATATATATATATTATATATATATATATATATATATATATATATATACTGAAGCACATTAAAAACGCACCACCTGTATAATCCAGGAACAGAGTGTGAAATGTAAATATAAGTGTGTACAAGTTTACATATTTGGAATCTTTATTCATTTTCCTATGAATCCATGCTGGTCATTAATTTGTACATTTGATTGTTATGAAATTCATTGCATTCTGTGCAGGCAAGGGAGAAAACCAAAAATACAAAAAAAATGCACGTGCGTTATCCTGCTGGAGAAGCTGCAAGTCTGGATAAATTATGAACGCAGGAGCAACCAGTGCATCCAGAACCTCATCTCGATATGTCACAGCATTAACATTTCCACGGAAGACGTGAAGAGGCAAGCGATGGTGAAAACTGAATCCTCCCCAAATGTGAATACTGCCACCTCGAAATCGGTTGACACAGCAATCTGCAAAGCGCTCTTCACACCGTCACTAAATCCGCATACGTCCATCTGCAAAGGATATGTTGAATCTGTTCTCGTCTGTGAATAGGACAGCATTCCACTGCAGTCTAGTCCATCTGATATGTTGCCCTGCCCATTGCAGGCGCTGCTAACGATGTCTGTGAGTCAAGTTTGGCCCAACATAAGGTCGTCTTGCAGTGTGGCGACAGGGTAGAAGAAAGGATAGACAGAAGAAATAAAGGAGAGTACCAATCTCTTCCACAGTGTCTTTTGGCTCGCTGTAAGTGATAGTCCGACACTTGTAAGAAGAAATGTATCAGGAGACTGAAATTTAAACTCTTCTCAGTTAAGCAAAGAAGCAAATCCCCTCAAGGATCCTGAGAGTATGTTAGGTCTTCAGCCACACTTCTCCTGAGGTACTGATATGGCTCAAGAGACCCCCAGCTGGTAATTAAGATAATGATTCACATAAACAGTTAACTACCAAGCAATACAAAACATATAGTGAAAAGAAAGAAACAACAGTGAAATTCGTTTCTATGAATGTATGTATATCAGACCAAGCTAAATTGGTTACAGAAAAACACAAGAAAAAAAAAACCAAATATATATATATATGTATACCGTTAATGTATACAGCACTGGGTAAATGGAGATAAAAAATAGTCTACACAAAAGTTCTGTTTATATTAGGGTACCCTTTCACGATGGCTGATGTTTATGTCCTAATTTTAATCATTGACTGGTATGACCTAAGATCGATTAGTGTTTGGTCCTTTTTAAAAGTGCACTTATCATGAATGGGTTGCTGCTGTATGACGTCACACTATCACTGCAAGGTTTCTTCCCCCGGCCAAGTTGCTGGAATAATTCGTGTCAAGTACTGCAAGGTTTCACTACACTACTGCGAGTTTCACCTGCCTTTTGTCACCACCAGGGAGCTAGGAGATACACACAAAGGAACACTCTATTTAGCTCTCTGGTTAGAGGCATTAATTTGTCCTGAGTGTGGTCCATAAACCAGGCTCAGATATTAGTCAAATTATTATATAAATGACGTGGACCAATGTTGAGCGCCATTCTTCGAGCTGCAAACATATGATATTAATAGGGTAGGGGCATAGGCATACATATATTATCAACTGTTGTAAAGGCATACAAAATCATATAGTAAATACATGGATGCGATAATGGTTACATTAAATAAAAGAAGCGGCCAGGGTAGCACACGTGCTTTCTGTAAAACAACCTGAAGGACATCAAAAAGCATACAAAAGGCATATAAAATCATATAACAGTAAATATATGCATTTGGTAAATTATATCCATTACAGGAAAGTAGGCAATTTGACTGAAAAGCAGTGCAAACATTAACTAATGTTAATTGCATATAATGAAATAATAATGAAAAGCAGTTCAAACATTCAATACAAATAATTGCATATAAGAAGATAATGCATTTCGCTCACCCGAATTGATTCCAAGATTGAATTTGGCTCAAAAACGGCATATACTATATATAAGTATTTCTCTCGCTGGTCTGACAGATTATTTGTTAGAAGTATCTGCAACTGGCTTGTCTGTTCGGGGCTTTTGCAGATGTGAGTAAAATATACACGTTCTATAATCTCATATATACAGCTAACCGCGGTCATTCACCTCTGCCAAGTCAGGAAATTCCTACCCTACTGATAACAGGTGAATGTTCTGAAATTGAACTATGCCGGGGAAATCCTGAATATCTGGGGCAGTGGCCTGAGCTCCTCCGGGTCATTGGAAATCCCAGGCTTATCTGGGTCATTGTCCTCTCAGGTAAATATCAATGCGACAATGAACTCGAAAATTCCGAGGGAGGTCATTGTCCCATGAGGCATTCAGAAAAATACAGAGCTGGGTCATTGTCCGATGTGGCAGAGAAAGACAGAAGATTGTTGGACGAATAATTTCGCGACAATAGCCCCCTGTGAAAGTTTATCGTAAGGTGAACTAGTTTCGACTGACATCTTCTCGATCCCTCTCTGTCCTAGTTTGATTTCCCTCACCATCCTGGAAGGTTTTAGGGAGGTTAGGCTTATGGGGTCGCTGCTGACTTGCCTGTTCTTCCCCACTGCATGGATGACGGCTGAGAAAGTCTGCTCCGACATTGAGTTTCCCAGGTATATATTCAACCTTGAAGTTATATGGTTGCATTAACATTGACCACCTCATGAGCCTTGAATTCAGGTTTTTGGAAGCTGCTAAGAACATTAATGGTTGATGGTCGCATTGAACGGTGAAGGGCTTTCCATATAAGTATGGTTGATATTTCTGAATCCCCCATACCAAAGCTAGGCATTCCCGTTCAATAGTGGAGTAATTTTTTTCAGCAGCATTCAACTTTCGGCTAGCGAACGCTATGGGGAATAATGTAGACGCATTGTCTTCCCCAGGTTGTAGCAAGGTGGCTCCAATCCCAATCTGACTAGCATCGGTGCGTAGTATGAATGGTCGGCTTAAGTTCGGTAGGTGCAGAATAGGTTTCTCTGTGAGTTTTTCCTTGAGGGTACTATACGCATTCTCACACTCAGCGGTCCAGATCACTTTTTCCGGAGTATTCTTTTTCGTAAGGTTCGTCAGTGGGGCGCTAATAGTGTTGAAATCCTTAATGTAGCGTTGGTAAAATCCACATAACGCGACGAACGATCTGACATCCTTTTTAGTAATAGGGCGAGGTGCATTGCGCAGTTTTTCAACATTACGTTCCTCTGGGAACATGTATCCTTGTGAAATGGTGTGGCCGAGAAACCCCAGTTGGTCAAAACCTATCTGGCATTTAGTTGGGCGGGCGGTTAAACCTGTGTCCTTAAGCCTTCGGAGTAGCATCTCTATTGCATTCAGGTGTTCCTCAAAGGTGTCTGTGGCGATGAGTATATCGTCCATAAAGTTTGTAATAGCAGGGTTATGAAAGGGTGCGAGAAGTTTTCTCATCATTCTCGTGAATGTGCTAGGCGCATTATGTAATCCGAATGGGAGGACATTAAATTCAAAGTGTCCTTCCGGGGTGCTGAATGCCAGTAGTGGTCGGATCTCTTTCTTCACAGGGATTTGATAGTATCCCTTGCTAAGGTCGATTGTAGAGAACTAACGAGCTGTAGGGTGATTCGGAAGTTTATTATGGCTGCTTGGCAAGAGCAATAAAACTTTATCCCCAATGTTCAGTTCTCGGTCCTTAGCTGTTCTGTTATAATATTGCGCATGTTTCTGACGGGCTTTGCGCAAATTTGCAGTGGCCAACTTCCAACCTGTTTGGAGGCGTTGCTTCAATTCCTCAACATAATGTGACGCGGTAATGACTGTGTCATCCGCTTTATCGTCTGTCCAGGATCTCAGAAGTGCCTCTAGAGGACCTTTTATTGGGCGCCCAAACAGCAGTGTTGCTGGTGGAATTCCTGTCGAGTGATGAGGTACCTCTCTGTAGGCGAACAGGGCTGCTGGCAGGTAGGAATCCCATGAACGTGGGTTCGCCTGCTCCAGCTTTCGCAGTATGGAAATTAAGGTTCCATTGAACCGTTCTACTTGGCCGTTGCTCTGGGGGTGATATGGAGAGGTATGAATGTGTCGCGTTTGGAAAATCCGAAACACTTCTTCCATTAATTTCCCCCGAAATTGTGATCCATTATCCGTCAGGATCTGAAGAGGGAACCCCAACCTCGTAAATATAGTAAGGAGGGCTTCCGCTACATGAGTTGAGTCGCACGAAGGCATTGCGACTGCTTCTGCCCACATGGAGCATGTGTCGACCAACGTCAAGATGTAGCTATTCTTTTTCTTTGTCCGAATCAGGGGGCCCAACAATGTCGACTGCCACCCTTTCGAACGGGGTACCTGTTACAGGCATTTCTCCTAAGGTTACCGGAGCTACCCAGTGCTTAGGAGCCACCTTTTGGCACTGTGCGCATGACTGAACATACCGTTTTATGTCTGCGTTCATTCCTGGCCAATAGTAGTGGCAAGAAATGCGCTGCATGGTTGCTCCAATTCCCATGTGTCCGCTGAAGGGTAAGGCATGGCCCATTTCTAATATTTGGGTCCTATAGGATGAGGGGACAATCAGCTGTGAGTGTTCGCTCGCTCCTTTGCCTGCTCTGCGGTACAACCGACCATTCTTCTTATAAATCTCTCCCTTGAGAGGCGGGGTATGAGACTTAGGAAGTTTTTTTAAAACAAGGCGACAAAGTGCTATCCGCTGTTTGTGCCTTCTTCAACTCTTCTGGGAAGATGTTGGTAGGAGTTCCAGACTCAGGGTTCTGCCTGCATTGATCCCTGGTCTGTACGGCCGCAACTGACAGAGGCCGGGCTGGTTCTCCTAGGAACACATATCTACAGCCCAAAATCAAGGGGTAGATGGGATCCTTTAGAACAGCGGCTCTGATTTCTCCAGTCACATACCGCGATTGAACCTGAATCTTGCACACTGGTAGAATCATGGGCGCACCAGATTTGGTGGGTCCTTGTATTTCAATCGTCTCCTCTGTAATTTGGTCAGAATTAACAAGAGAAGCTGCGACGATTGCATCATAAGATAATCCAGTGTCATACAAACAGAGAGCTCTCTCCCCATTAACCATAACAGATTCAATGACAGCTGGTCGCTTCGAAGAATCTATGTCATCCTTTGAGGGCTCAGGGCTGTCAGATCTGGTTGTTATGCAAGCTGCATTCATGGGGAGGGGTCGGCGCTTACAATCACGAGAACTATGTTTAGGCGACCGACAGTGTTGGCACACATCCCTCTCTGTGTTTGCTGTATAGGAAGTTTTCCTTTCCGTGTTCTTGTGGGTTTGTCCATTGTTGGGTCTGTCATGGTGAGTTTTCATGTAGGGTGGCTTGGAGCTTGTATTACTATTGGAGCTGTTAGGCGCAGTCTGCCGAGCTGGATAGTCTGTATATCTCCGTCTGGAGGTCAGAGTCTCAGCCTGTGCATTCTGAAAGCGTTCTGATAAGGTAACTATGGTATTTAACCTTTCTGCCCCGTTTTCTACCAGAAATCGTCTCATCTCAGGGCTCATCATTTCTTTCAGTTGCTCCATTAGTATTAATTCTTGCAGTCCTTCGTAAGATTTCTCGAGTGACGCGAGAGTGAGCCATTTCTGCAAATAAGCTTCCAGACGAGCAGCATACTGGGTGTACGATTCTCCATTTTCTTTACGGAAATTTCTGAACCGTTTACGGTACGCCTCAGCATTCAATTCATAGCGAGCTAAGAGGGCTTTCTTAAGACAGTCATAGTCATCCTGTTCATGAGGCGCCAGTTTTAGGAATACATCATAGCCAGCACCCCTGAGTCCTTGCGAGAGTTTCAGATTCCACCTCTTCCGGTCCAGCCCGAACGAAGAAGCGAACCTCTCGAAACGGTCCAAAAAGCTGTCCATGGAATCCTTTCCCTCCATAAATGGCTCCAGAGGGAAGGCCATCGGTCCCAGGTGTGGTGTAGAGAGAGCTGATGCACTATCAGATTGAAGGGGCGAGGGCGGAGAAGATGAAGTTTCGGAATTGCTCCCAGCTTCCTTGCTTTTTGAGAGAAGTTCCACATCCAGTTCCTTCATTTTCAGGGCATGTTGTCGTTCCTTCTCCTTCTCTTCTGCCGCTCTTATTTCACGATCCTTCTCCGCTTCTGCCGCTCTGATTTCACGATCTTTCTCCGCTTCTGCCGCTCTGATTTCCCTGTCCCTCTCCGCTTCTGCCTCTCTGATGCTCTTCATCTCTGAGGATACATAGTCTGCAAGCTCTTTTCCTGCAAGCCCCACCTCTTTTCCACTCTCAATTAACAAAGCTCTTACTTTTGCTGTCTCTGCCATTGCAATATTGGATCAAGTCGAATGAGCTTGAATAAACCTACTCACAAACCAATACAGATAAAAGTAATACTGTCTAATATTAATAATATAGTGTATTACTGCCACAACAATAAAACAAAATTTTGCAACAACAACAATTTCAACCAATAGGATAGCTCTTAGTTAAGTAGCTCAGTTAAATCTTGTATACAAACTTAACTAAAAAATTGGACCATACACTAGAAGATCAGTCACCAGTTATATTTTGTGTACTATTCTATCTGTGCAATATACTGCATATAAGATCAAACCAGTTACATGCAAAGTGTACTGGGAAGCTGTATAAGATTACTTGATAACAAAACTATTAACCCAAGTTTGTTACCCAAAAGTAAAATGTATATTAGCAATAAATTACTTGTAGTCTAGGGAACATACAGATGCTATGAGTTCATCCCGGACGAGCAGTCCAGTTTGTGGCGACAGGGTAGAAGAAAGGATAGACAGAAGAAATAAAAGAGAGTACCAATCTCTTCCACAGTGTCTTTTGGCTCGCTGTAAGTGATAGTCCGACACTTGTAAGAAGAAATGTATCAGGAGACTGAAATTTAAACTCTTCTCAGTTAAGCAAAGAAGCAAATCCCATCAAGGATCCTGAGAGTATGTTAGGTCTTCAGCCACACTTCCCCTGAGGTACTGATATGGCTCAAGAGACCCCCAGCTGGTAATTAAGATAATGATTCACATAAACAGTTAACTACCAAGCAATACAAAACATATAGTGAAAAGAAAGAAACAACAGTGAAATTCGTTTCTATGAATTTATGTATATTAGACCAAGCTAAATTGGTTACAGAAAAACACAAGAAAAAAAAACCAAATATATATATATATATGTATACCGTTAATGTATACAGCACTGGGTAAATGGAGATAAAAAATAGTCTACACAAAAGTTCTGTTTATATTAGGGTACCCTTTCACGATGGCTGATGTTTATGTCCTAATTTTAATCATTGACTGGTATGACCTAAGATCGATTAGTGTTTGGTCCTTTTTAAAAGTGCACTTATCATGAATGGGTTGCTGCTGTATGACGTCACACTATCACTGCAAGGTTTCTTCCCCCGGCCAAGTTGCTGGAATAATTCGTGTCAAGTACTGCAAGGTTTCACTACACTACTGCGAGTTTCACCTGCCTTTTGTCACCACCAGGGAGCTAGGAGATACACACAAAGGAACACTCTATTTAGCTCTCTGGTTAGAGGCATTAATTTGTCCTGAGTGTGGTCCATAAACCAGGCTCAGATATTAGTCAAATTATTATATAAATGACGTGGACCAATGTTGAGCGCCATTCTTCGAGCTGCAAACATATGATATTAATAGGGTAGGGGCATAGGCATACATATATTATCAACTGTTGTAAAGGCATACAAAATCATATAGTAAATACATGGATGCGATAATGGTTACATTAAATAAAAGAAGCGGCCAGGGTAGCACACGTGCTTTCTGTAAAACAACCTGAAGGACATCAAAAAGCATACAAAAGGCATATAAAATCATATAACAGTAAATATATGCATTTGGTAAATTATATCCATTACAGGAAAGTAGGCAATTTGACTGAAAAGCAGTGCAAACATTAACTAATGTTAATTGCATATAATGAAATAATAATGAAAAGCAGTTCAAACATTCAATACAAATAATTGCATATAACTCTCGCTGGTCTGACAGATTATTTGTTAGAAGTATCTGCAACTGGCTTGTCTGTTCGGGGCTTTTGCAGATGTGAGTAAAATATACACCTTCTGTAATCTCATATATACAGCTAACCGCGGTCATTCACCTCTGCCAAGTCAGGGAATTCCTACCCTACTGATAACAGGTGAATGTTCTGAAATTGAACTATGCCGGGGAAATCCTGAATATCTGGGGCAGTGGCCTGAGCTCCTCCGGGTCATTGGAAATCCCAGGCTTATCTGGGTCATTGTCCTCTCAGGTAAATATCAATGCGACAATGAACTCGAAAATTCCGAGGGAGGTCATTGTCCCATGAGGCATTCAGAAAAATACAGAGCTGGGTCATTGTCCGATGTGGCAGAGAAAGACAGAAGATTGTCGGACGAATAATTTCGCGACATGCAGTAAGGCCTGTATCTCTGAGTCGTCGTATGACTGTCATTCGAGAGACTTGCCCATGTCTACCCACTATTGCTCTTGCTGTTTGACTTGCCGGGAGAGTACGATTCCTTAGGTGACTCAGCACAATATGACGATCTTGCGCAAGGGTAGTAACTCGTGGTTGGCCACTCCGAAGTCTATCCCGGGCACTGCCAGTGGTTCCGTAACGTTCATTGAGACGTACAATAGTGCTGTGGTGGTAATTCATCCTTCTGGCAATGGCCTGCGAGCTCATTCCGGTCTCCAACATACCAATGGCTCGTTGGCGGTCGTTTTCAGATAGTCGTGGCATTTCAAGCACATGTACTGGGTGTTTTGTCTCAACGGCCTTTTTATACCGAGTATACTGCCAGAACGCGTACACATTTTCAGGGTCATAGCTGTTGGGAATCGTGTTGCACGTGTAACTTTCATCGTTTTCATGTAGTCTGTACACACACCCGTGGGTTGAATCTTGCACTTTCCATTCCAGCAGCCATTCGCTCTCTACCTCATGGCAAACACGGGGAAAATCCATTCCCACACTTTTTTTTGCCAGCTTCTCGGCATCAGTATATATAAAAGTGGTGCGTTTTTAATGTGCTTCAGTATATATATGTTTGTTTGTTTGTTTGTTTCAATCCCAGGGCGCGAGTTATTCACTCTTTTGCCCTTTAGGGGACGAGTTTACACTCGTTCATACCCTTGAGCCAATTACCCGTTGTGCAGACTGCCTGGCGAGGCGGTGGCGCAGCCACCGCCTCCCTCTGCACATGGTCCGTGTTGCCACACGGCCGGGAAGCCACCAATCGTGACACCAGGCGATGGTACAGCAACCCGCCGTGCATCCCCCACGGTAGCAGACGAGTAGTGGGAGTGTTTCGGGCTTTCTTTCAACCCCAGAAAGCATCCTAGACTCGAAACAGATTACACCAGGCCCACTTTGGCGTGTGTGTACTGCCTCGAGGTTTGATATCTCTCTACCCTGCAAAGGGGGTTATACCTCCAAAGACAGTGGTGACTGGCAAAGAGGCCAGCCACCAGTGGGCTTTATTGCAACCCCAGGGAACCTCTCTTCAGGCGGCGAGGTGCCACGAGAAAAGTTGTTCTCTACCCTGCAAAGGGGGTTATATCTCCGAGACAAGACGAAACGAGGGATCGGCACAGCCTGCGCCGAGCCTCTACCACAGCCGAACTGCATTACCAAGAAGAAACCAGCTCCGGCCCACCTGAACTGGGAGGACCCGGACCCGGGACCAACACAGTCTCGATAGAACACGGCTCTGTTCTACCATGGCGCAGCAGCGACCGAGCCTCCACCACTGTCAATTGACGTTATCGGACACAGACACATATCACTGCCTCTACTTTACTGGGAAGACCCGGAAGCCGGGACCACACACAGCCTTGAGAGGACAAAGATCGCCTGAAACGATATATATACAGTAGAACTCCATTTATCCGAACCCCAATTATCCGAACATCCAATTATCCGAACACTTTTTCCAGAAAAAAAAAAAAATCAGATGCCACAGTCACGTTAGACTAAAATTCTGAATCTTTTGATGCGGCAAACTTCAAATGTGTGCGAACAATTTGTAGAGAATGGGATGGCTAATGGTCGGTCGCTTACGTACAGGAAGTCAGTTAGATCATAAAGTCAGTTAATATCTGGTTTAAAAATACAGTGTACGTGTGCGTTCTAGGTAGAACACTGGCTAAACAGACAGTTCAACTTAAAATAATTGTGTCTGCTACTACAGCAGAATAATTTTGGCGTACAAGTATTTCTCTGTGCGATATGGCATCTTCCAGTAGGCCTAAAGCATATAAAAGGAACCGCAATGTTTTGTCAATTGAAACGAAAACAGAATTTATCAAGAGACTAGGACAAGGTGAAACTGTGTCTTCACTTGCGAGGATTTTCAATGTTGGGAAAGCTACCGTCTCTGACATTAAAAGTAACAAGGATAAAATTATGAGTTTTGCATCGAAATTTGATAGTGAAAATGGGTCGAAGAAACGTAAAACCATGAGAAATGCGAAAGATGTGAAATTGGAAGAGGCTTTGTATATATGGTTTGTGCAAAGAAGAAGCAAAGGGGAACCTATCTCTGGTTCTCTGTTGTGTGAAAAGGCACTTCAGTTCAACAATCAACTTGACGGTCCTCCTGACTTTAAGGCTAGCCAGGAATGGTTAAGAAACTTTAAATCTCGTCATGGCATACGAGAATTGGAGATTCAAGGGGAATCTTTATCTAGCGATGCAACTGCCGCTAAAAATTTTATAGAAACACTTGGCTTTTTTGGACACTTGTGTGTGTTTATAGAAACATTCTGTTGTTGGAACTCTCGAATCTGGTTATTCACTCGAGGATGTGTATAATGCCGATGAGACTGGCTTATACTGGAAATCATTGCCTCAAAAATCACTTGCATCTCAGCGCGAAGCAGCTGCCCCTGGGTTTAAAAAGTGCAAAGAGAGAGTAACAATTTTGGTAGCCGCGAATGCCAGTGGAAGTCATCGTTTACCGGTGCTAATGATCGGCAAAGCCAAAAAACCACGTTGTTTAAAGAATGTGACATGTCTCCCATTGTGTTACAAAGCACAGAAGAGTGCTTGGATGAATAGTGAAATATTTCTTGATTGGTATACAAATCAGTTCATCCCAAATGTGAAGAGGTTGGGAGAACAAGAAAAGAAAACTGGAAAAGTAATTCTTCTACTGGACAATGCACCATCTCATCCAGAGACGGATACATTGAATGCAGTTGATGCAAATTTTAAAGTAATTTTTCTGCCTCCCAATGTAACAGCACTGATTCAACCAATGGATCAGGGTGTTATAGCAAAGCTTAAAAAGATGTACAAGAAGGAAGTCCTGTGTCGTTTATTGTTGGCTGAAGATGAAGAAAGTGTGGTGGCGTTTTCCAAAAAGCTTAATCTCAAAGACTGCTGCTATATGTTAGCTGATGCTTTGACCACCCTGTCACAAGATAATCTCAACAAGGCTTGGAGTAGATTGCTTGGGAAAAAAGGAGGAAATGAAACTACTGCAGTGGACACAAATGATGATTGTATAAATGAAGTTGTGGAACTGTTTCAAGCAATGCCCGGATTTTCGGACTGTGACAAAGATGATGCACTCATGTGGCTAGAAGATGATAATGATTCTGGTTTTCAGTTTTTGAATGACGAAGAAATTTTGTCTTTTGTGCAAGAAGAAAACCAAATACATGTAGTGACCGATGATGAAGACACCTCAGAAGTACATGATGTACTTGTAGATTATGAAGAAAAACCAAAACGTCGACCAAGTCCTGAAGAGGCCTTTATAGCACTAGAAACTGCGATGGCTTGGTACGAGCAAGAAGACGACAGCTGTCCTACACAGCTTCTGCTGTTGAAGAGAATGCGGGACTTAGCAGCCAAAAGGAGACTATCCAGTTTGGTGCAAAAGAGGATTCCTCATTATTTTAAATAGTGGGCTACATCTGTGCAAGTACATGACATATATACGTAAGTTGCGCTAGATGAATTTGTCATCAGTCATAAACTGTCATATGTCCATAAGTAAAAGTCATATACAGTCTATATTCCAATGATGCAACAAAAAAAAAAATACATAAATGTATGATCAATGCAGTGTAATAATAACCATATCAAAGAAATAGCATGCATATATGAAAATGGTATGAGATATATAAAATAAATAAAAACACAAAATCCAAATCAAAAATTCAAAAATGCATGAATAATAATTTTTTAAAAATAATTTAGAAGGTTATATCTCCAAGTAACAATGCTGTCGAAAATCCTAAATTAAGCTTAAACGCAATTCACGCATGATATGAATCAAATAAGATATGAAACAATGCGATATGAAATTAATGTAACTAAAGTACATGAATATCTCACAAAAAGAGAAAGAAGAGAGAAAAAAAATATATAGTACAAGAACGCAAGGATAACTAATTAACACAATTATTACATTACTTAATTATTCTGCTCTAAGTACCTTTGTACGTTGGCAAGACAAGTAATGTCCAAAACAAATTTGCAATAATGTAATCATACTCCAAACTATCCGTGTCAGGACTAGATTTCTAGTATTAGTATAGCAATATTAAAGTTGGAAATTGTTCGTGTCTGCAAGTAGTATAATACTGTTCATTGTACCACTAGTCAAAGTGAATAATGATTATCTCAAAGTCATGTAAATCACAAATGTTAATATGAATGGTTTGGAAATCACCTTAGTGTACATATATTCACCGTTCTTTGTCATAGTGACTAGTAGTGGATAAACACCATGGCTTTACACATGTGTAATATAGAGTCAATTAACTATGTCAATATGAAACTTCAGGTTCGAGCTTTGGGCATCTCAATAAACTATAGGTGACTATATCTGATGAACTTGGGATGGCTTGAATATCATATTTTCTCGGCATCAGTCAACGTTCTTGAGATATGGAAGGTTGCATGCACCGTCCTCTCAAATTCTTTCACCAGTGAAGCAACGAAACTCTGGAACAAGCATTTGTGCGGGGATAATAATTCAACTGGTTACCTCAAATAGGTGGTATAGAAAAAAAAATTTGAATTTTGAATATAATTTACCGCGGCCTGGCACTCTGGTGTCCAGTGCACGTGGTTCGGTAAGCCTTTTTTTTTTTTTTTTTTAGCAAGGCAGAGAGGTCAGCAGTGACGAAAAACAAGGTGGGTATAATTCTAATGTAGTTCTGAATTAAACCGAGATGACCACGAACTTGCTTTTGAGTAGTAGGCATGGACATTTTAAAATTTTGGAAATGTTCTGTGGCACGAATGTCGTGGGTTCGATCCCCATACTGGCCACCAAATTATATGGTGTTACGGTGGGATATATTAGAGGATCATGCATGTATACATGTATACGAATGATAGCAGGTGTTCATTCAGGACAAATATTGTCAGTACACATAACAAAGCCGGTAGGTGAACAGGTCCACGGGAAAACATGGTTGATATTTAATACATAAAGTCACTTCACAATAGTATCCATCAACACATCAAAAGTACATAGCAATGAATAAGCGTAGTAGATTATCCCTCGTCCGTCAATAAGTTTCAAACGTTAGACATCTTTACGTGGCATATAATATAATAATGATACACTACTCTCATCTCCACTCAATCCTGGCCGTATGTACTAAAGGTTCGGGCAATCCACGAAAACCAAAGTAATGCGGCAGAAGAAATCAGGGCAAACCAAATATTAGTTGCCTCTTATCTCAAAGTTATACTTGTAGTAAATTATGGTATGAACTTCTAGATAAGTTCGTGAACCATCTTACACATAACGTGGCGGCCTCATAAAAATCAATAATGCCACAATGGATATATTCATATCACGCTCCATTATCCCGGAGCTCGAAAAATTACATCCCTCTTGGATGCAAACACAAAGACGGAAGCCCAATTAATTTACACACTGAACCCCACGACATGTGACCGAAACGTCACTAGTTGACCGTCGCTCAACACGAGTGAACGCATCGCTCACCACGGATGGGCGCTTCGTGCAAACCGTAGTTTGACTACAGGCGAACACAATTCCTCACATAAAAATGGAAATGTGCTAGCGTGTAGTAACATGTCACACTATTTTATCTGCATCTCAAATCTATCCTTAACAGTCCTGTTGTGCGGAGACTCTCGTGTATCTGCTTATGTCCAACATTAGTGATCTTGTTACACCACTTCTGTCCTGTTGTGCAGAGACTCTCGTGTATCTGCTTATGTCCAACATTAGTGATCTTGTTACACCACTTCTGTCCTGTTGTGCGGAGACTCTCGTGTATCTGCTTATGTCCAACATTAGTGATGTTGTCACACCACTTCTGTCCTGTTGTGCGGAGACTCTCGTGTATCTGCTTATGTCCAACATTAGTGATGTTGTCACACCACTTCTGTCCTGTTGTGCGGAGACTCTCGTGTATCTGCTTATGTCCAACATTAGTGATCTTGTCACATCACGTCTGTCCTGTTGTGCGGAGACTCTCGTGTATCTGCTTATGTCCAACATTAGTGATCTTGTCACATCACGTCTGTCCTGTTGTGCGGAGACTCTCGTGTATCTGCTTATGTCCAACATTAGTGATCTTGTCACATCACGTCTGTCCTGTTGTGCGGAGACTCTCGTGTATCTGCTTATGTCCAACATTAGTGATCTTGTCACATCACGTCTGTCCTGTTGTGCGGAGACTCTCGTGTATCTGCTTATGTCCAACATTAGTGATGTTGTTACACCACTTCTGTCCTGTTGTGCGGAGACTCTCGTGTATCTGCTTATGTCCAACATTAGTGATCTTGTCACATCACGTCTGTCCTGTTGTGCGGAGACTCTCGTGTATCTGCTTATGTCCAACATTAGTGATCTTGTCACATCACGTCTGTCCTGTTGTGCGGAGACTCTCGTGTATCTGCTTATGTCTAACATTAGTGATGTTGTCACACCACTTCTGTCCTGTTGTGCGGAGACTCTCGTGTATCTGCTTATGTCCAACATTAGTGATGTTGTCACATCACTTCTGTCCAGTTCTGCGGAAGCATCTATTTATGAAAGTCTGTAACGTCTTGGTTGTTGTTGTTCTCCATATTTCAGCGTCTCGTGTAATCCCCACCTCAGGGGGTATTTGGGGACACAAGAAAGAAAATAAGACTACTGTTGCCTCATACAAGTCGTAAGAGGCCACTAGGATGAGATTGTAAATTGGGCTGGTGTGACAAAACGTTTGTACATGTACGGTTTGCCCCTCTCTCACTCCTTCATCCGCTTTTTATTTGGCATATTTTATGCACCTTCATTCATTTTTTTTTTCTGTGACCAAACCCAGACTTGTTTACGTTTCACCAGGTGAACTGCAACAATACCAGGTTAATTACACAGGTCAGCGGTAATACTTTTATCACGTAAATCGCCTAGCCACCTTTGATAGACGCGATCTGCGTTTGTACAATATGGTCTCGTACGATCGATGAAAAGAAAGCCGTCTAAGGGATGGGCAAAAACACAGATGATAAGTAGATACTCGCTTCTGCGGGACCATCCCTGTGTAGTTATTACAGATGACCTGGCAAAGGAGACAATCTGGGCGGAAGTATTACAGCGTTATTAGACAGAGGTCACGCGATGGAATTTTTAAATGTAATATTTTAATACACACGGGGGTATTATGATTTAAACACCCAACCCATATAGTGCAGAAGAGATTGAAATGATGTAAAGTGAGAACCGGAATACACAATGGTTCTCATTGGCTAAGTCGTTGGAAGTACAATCTGGGTTTTTGAACTGAGAATTGGAAATATAATCTAGCAAAATCGGAGTCACAAATCAGACTGCACCGCCACGTCAAGCTAGCAACTCACCAGAGCCAGAAAGAGAAGGACCGGACAAAGGATTCCACAATTATAAGTGACAGATCAGAGTATTTGGGCAACTTTAAAACTTAAAAGTAAATCCGCATTTTTTTTTTTTTTTAATACAAAGACTGGAAACTTAAAGGACCAGGACAGATCGAAGTATTTGGGCAACTTTGAAACATAAAAAAGTAAACCCACATTTTTTAAATACAAACACTGGAGACCTAAGATTGATTATTATTGCCATCATAACACCGATTTTCAAAAAGGGTGACAATCGACAATGTGGAAACCACAGAGGCCAATCCCTTCTCAGTGTCCCTGGTAAAATCTACTCTAGAATCCTAGAGCAGAGACTCCGATGCCTAGCTGAGCCACAATTGGATGAAGTCCAGTGCGGATTCCGAGCAAACCGAAGTACTCAAGACCTAATCCTCACACTCAGGCAGCTGAGTGAAAAGGCCCTTGAGTATAAGAGTGAGATTCATCTTTGTTTCATAGATCTGGAAAAGGCGTTTGACAGGGTCCCCTGGAGCAAACTTTGGGACGGTTTGGCAAGGAAGAACATTCCAGCACCTCTGATTCATGCTATACAGAGCTTCTACAAGTCTTGCAGAAATTATGTGAGGACAGCAAACTATAAGTCAGAAGAGTTCAGGACCACCACTGGTGTAAGACAAGGCGATATCCTGTCACCACCTTATCTTTTCATACTCCTCATGGACGATGTCATCAAGGCATGTAAGGAGAGAACAAGAAAGTATTCAGTGGGGTACTGGAAGATGAGACAGGTCTGTATTTCAGAGCTAGCATTTGCTGATGATGTTGTCCTGATTGCTAAATCAGAGGCTCATCTCCAATCCAACCTGCAATTCTGGAAGGAAGAGCTGGAGAAGAGAAGGATGGTCATAAGCAGCTCTAAAACAAAATCCATGGTGATATCACGAGAAGAAAGAGTACATCAGATTAAGCTGGAAGAACAGGTCCTGGAGCAGGTCGACCACTTTAAACATCTCGGAGCTATTATATACCGAAAGGGAGGCATCGAAGAAGAGTTGGCAACTCGAAAAGCAGCAGCTGGGAGACTTTTTCAGGCCATAAACCGAAGATTCCTCAGCAAGAGAGAGGTTGGTAAGAAAACGAAGATGGCTGTATACCGCTCCACCTATGTCCCAGTTTTGACATATAAATGCGAGTCATGGGCAATGACCACAACCCACAAAACCAGATCCAAACCTCAGAAATGAGGTATCTGAGGAAGGTGGTTGAAGTAACAAGAAGAAACATGGTCCACAACCAGACGATACGTCAAGGCCTAAAATGCCACCCCCTGCAGACCCAAGTATAACAGTCCCAACTAAGATGGCTTGGCGATGTCTGCAGAATGGGAGAAGATCGGCTACCACGACAAGCATGGGAAACAAAGAGCCAAGGATCTAGACTCCCAGGACGACCCAGAGTCCGCTGGGAGGACAACATTAGACAATCTTTGAAGGACCAAGGACTAGAATAGAACCAGGCCAGGAGAAAGACAGCCGATAGGATAATCTGGCGCTCTCTCTTCCAAACCTCTACACCTCACGGTAGAAGGGGAACGACTAAGTAAGTAAGATTATTAAATTTGTTACAAGTTATTTTAAAACATATCAATCATAGTTGATTCAGTTATTATTATATGTATGAAAGCAAACGTATGAGCAAGACTCTTTAATATATATATATATATATATTAATATATATATATATATATATATATATATATATATATATATATACACACACACACACACACACACACACACACACACACACACACACATTTAGACAGATGTTTACATATATAGAGCTAATTCTTAGAAAGGAATTTCGCTGGATTTACACCTGCTGGAGGCTTGAACGGGCTAAAACAATTGCTTAATTCTTCACAAAAGGCGACTGATCAGTTATGTTAACAATTGCTCTGCCCTGTGCAGCATTGTTCTTGACTTCTGAATTATCTTGTGGACACTACCTGGGGATAGAAGCGTCATTACCCTTCTATCTACAACACTGCGAAGAGTAATTTTGTGCGAAGGTAGACACCTTTGACGACCCACTTTTAGATACTCTTGAGTTTTGGCCACTGGTGGACCACTGCTGCAGAGCTAAGGGGAGGCAATCCGTGACAACTGGCAAACTCATCTTGTACAACAGATTGTTATTTTAAAAAAACGATCTCTGCTTTGTTGCAGGTTTCCTGCAAGGGGACCAGCTGTAGTGTTTGTTTCATAAAGAACGAAAAGATTGTTTCAGGGCCATTCAATAAGACTGAATTAAAATTAGAACTTAATATTATGATATTTGTGTTGAACTGAACTTATGTAAACTTCCATGTAATTCCAAGTGCACTGACAGATGATCTGACCTTCTATATTCAATATCATGATATCACTGTCTATCTCTCCAACTTTGTCTGTGTTGCCTTATACGTGAATGGTTTGTAGCGCAGCTATGGAATATAGACCACATTAATGTTGTGTGTGTATACACATTTCATGGGACCACAAGCGCAAATAATGGATGCACTAAGCTATATTAGCATGCCTTAGAGGCAACTAAGCAGGGTTTTGCTTGAGCCTGACAAATTCTTTGTGGTAAACACATTAGTACAGAAGACACGACTACAAAAACATATAGAGTACTTTCGCTGACTTCCTGCAAGAGAACCGTCAGCAATGGTACCTCATACTCCTTAAAGAGCGGGTAACCAAGAAAAAAAAGCACCAAGAACAGGGCTGAACAAAAATATAGACCCTAACTAACCGGCCCCGCCTGTGCGCATGTCAGCTGGTGTCTCGTGCGGGAGTTATTGCCGCGGTTTTGCCGACGTTTTTCTCATACGACAAACTACTTTTTGGCTCATTGATTGAATCGACCTGGCCGCGATACAAGAGCAGGGGGGACAGAAATGTCGATCTTGCATAAACTGGATGGGAGCATGGAAGAGAAACTATTAGTTATGTCACTCTTATATCACATGACCTCCATCAGATGTGGTAACAGATCATTTCTTGAAGGGTGGTGGTAGTAGATAAACTAGGAGCAGAGAACTCATCAGCTAGTGCTAACTTTAGTCTTTATCTGTTTGAATGGAAGGGGTTGTTAAACATTAAATTTGTTGCTATAGATTTGTGAAGTGGCAGGTTATGTTTGAGCAGCAGTTCTGTGAAATGGGGTATGATCTTGAGATGATGGATGGACCTGGGACATGCTGAATTTACGTTCTGATATTGACAGTGGCGTATTTAGAAGGGAGACGTTCGTGCATTAGCTTCACCCACCTCTCCTCTATTTTTTTCTGGTACCTGCAGGATTGTTCTGAAAACATCTGACGAAAGTTTTTTCTCTGTTTTAACAACACGCTTGTCATAACACGGACAAGACACTCTGGAACGGACACGTAAACTAGTGTCTTTATGATAAATTATGAATTGCACAACAGAAATTCTGCTATAAATTTATGATTAATGCCACAAACAGGATATTTATTTTGGCATTTGAACTGCAACTACAAATACATGTAATTAAGGCAGTAGGAAATCATTATCTTTCACGGCTGTTTGTGCCTTATACCCGAGCGATCTTTTAGTTTCGGTGACCGGAATTCTGACACCGGGTATAAAATTTTCATGTGCACCGTAAAAAACTACTGAGGGTTTTGGCGGGGAAAATCAGCTGATGTGTGTGTAAAATCAGTAAAATATAAATCATTACACACTCGTTCTGGATAAACACAGCGCTAAAATTCTTTTGTGTGCTATAACTTTGTTCTTTGTTCTATTTTTGGTTGCATTTTTATTTGTATGAAATTAGTTTTGACGGAGTTACAGACTTTTGAAAACAGCGTCATCATTTGAGAAAATTCATAAAATAAGTAATCTTTTTATTAATTTAATATCTAAAAATCGGCCCATTCGTATGAGTTTATAATTATAAAGACTTCTCGAAGGGAAGCTAAAGATTATTTCCACATACTTTTTTTTGTTTGTTTCATATCTTGAGAATGTGTGGTAGTCAGTTTTGTGAGTTTGGCATTACAAGAACAAGCTTATTGTCACCAGATTTTATAACATTTAAATCACTGTAAACGCACTCCTGATACTCGCAAATCTTAAATAAGGTTGTAAAAAAAATAACTTTTTGTAAAGCACCATCTGTTTTTGCATTTTCATTCATTTATAATGATATTTAACTGCGTATATAAGCGTCAGAAAACATGTAAAGATAGATTACTTCCACAATACTTTGATCTATCTTTCAAGTCTTGTTAATCTTGTATTTATAATATGAATGTCTTTTTTTTTTTATTGTGTGTGAGATAAGGACTGTTCCATTAGTGTTCTTTGGTAGACAATCCTGTGCACACGACGGCTGCCAAAGAATTCAAACAGTAAAGCTTGTTTTTTTCAGTATTGATCTACTTTCATTCACAGATTCAAAGCATTTGCTCTACAGGACGTGGTGTTAGACTTGATATTTATAGCTCCCAAATTTCATTCCATTTTTGATCTTTATACATACACAAGTAAACTATACTACATAACAACGAAATGGAACATACTTTGTTGCATCATATGAATTGTGCCCAGTGCACTGTGCAGAGCCTGTCATGGCAAATGAGAGCATTAACTTCCCAAACAAAAAGTTCAATTTCACGGAATGCACTGAACTGTTTCGAATTACGTTAGTGAATCTGTTCTTTGTGTTTGGAATTAACGTATCAGATGATAAACCGACAGAGCATTCGACTATATATTTGTGTTAGGAAGTGTTACTTACCAATACAAATTTAACGCAAAAAAAAACTGGAGGCATAATGAGAAATGTCTCGAAGCAGCCAAGTTACTATCGGAAAACAGTCAGCACATCTGGAAAGACTATGAGCATAATTTAACTATAAGTGAATGTCAACTGTGCAATTATTTTGCAAAGACATCTTTTGGTGTTTTAAAAACAAAAAGTGATGCTCTATCCCCTGTAATTCGATGTTCATTTCTGACCCCTCCATGTCTAGTCAACCTTAAGTCCATTTTCGTTGTTTTGTAGTTGTAGTCAGTTAGTTGTGTGTATCAGTTCTAATTAGTTTTGTAGTCAGTCAAAACCAATTACTTTGTTAGTTGTAGTCAGTCAGTTAGCTGTAGTCATTATCAGTTAGCTGTAGTCAGGATAGCTCTGTACAGTAGGAGGTTGATGTGCCTGCCCACATTAGTGATGATATTGTTCAACTGGAGGTTGATGTGTCAGCTCACATTAAAGGCGATACCATTATTCATTTGGAGGTGGAATAACACTACTCACAACCCTAGAGCATGCCAGTTTTTTGTTGCCAACATCTACATCTACCAAGTCAGTTATACATACGACAAGTACATCCACCTCGCCTGTCTTCAAAAGCGACATCACAGTACAACAGTTACTTGCTAAGCCACCTTCACAACCACGAAAAATAACACAAGAGGAAGAACCCCTATTCACATCCATTGTTAGAAAAAAACTAGAAACAGCAAAAAATAATAATCATAAAAGATGCAAATCCAGGAGGACAGCCTATTGTACTACAAAAACTAATTAAAACATAGAAGAGAAACATTAGTCACCAGAATGCCAACAAAACGTAAGCGATCTCGAATTTGGTGTAAATCATTCCACATTGTTAGGAAAACATATTGTTCTACCTTGGTCGAAACATAACATCAACTGACTTTTGTTGCACCTAGACCTGCAGCTGTAGGCACATGAGAGGAGTAATTTGTTTCACATTCCACTTCTTGCATAATGCATCCAAAGATTGAAAGACGCTATAAAGCCGCTCTGGTAGCGCCGTGAGGTAAATAGCCAAAAACACAAAATCTAAAAAATATACATAGGGAATCAACATATTAACTCAAAAAGTTTATAATGGAAACTCATTAGCTTATATTCGCCCAAGAACAAAAAAATTACAAAAGAAGGCATTTTCACTACAATAATCACACAGTAAAACCTGTGAATGTAATAGTGGAACAGATTCCTCTCTTCCTATTAGAAAAAATTTGCGCAGACTGGAAGTGTGGGGCATGGCATGATAATTGAGCGCGCCAAATTTTGGAAACTCTTTGTTACCAAATTTCTCCCATCTGTGAATGTACAGATAGAGCAAATTAATTGAGCAGTAGAGCAAATTATGTTGCGTGAGAGTGACAGAATTAACAGAGTGTGGAAATCATTTAAATAGGTGTATTTAATAAATACATCTATTAATCTATTAAATTGAACATTTCGTTTTACTCATGACCATACTCATTTTTACATGACCATCGTGATGTATGATTGAGATAATTGTTAGCTCTCATGTTTTGGGGACAATTGGGTGTGTTATTTTAAGGTAATAAAATGTGGACTTGCAATTTAATGTTTCAATAATTAATGTTTGACGCATGAAAAGATGCCATAAAACAAAACTTATGGATTTCTGAAAAGTATTCCATTTGTTACTGTGTCCATATTTTAACCGATCGTTTTCTACTTTAAAGAAAAGCATATGATTTTATTTCTGTAATGCAAATAAAATCTTAGAAGCCAAATTGCTGTTTGTTTGATGCATGTTGATTGTGACCGTTTTAGTGTAAATTGCATTAGAAACAAACCATAACAAAATATTTAAAAAAATCCTTTGGACGTGGAATGAAACCATCAGTAAATTTTACACTATTTCAGACTATTATATCTTCTGTTCTAATTATGATAACATGTTTGTTCTTGTTCTAAAATTTACTCTAACATTTCTAGTCTAGCTTTACGCAAAATTAAAGCCGGTATTTATAATAATAAAGTAGCCTAAAAGCATTAATTAAGCCCTATCAAAAGTAAACACCGCCACATTTTTTCCCCTTAGGAAGTTGACCACGTGACCTCTGTCACGATAGCTATAAATAGCGCGGTCAGGGAAAACTAAAAGATCGCTGGCAAACAGCCGTGCTTTGGTATTTGACGAGTAATTTATGATTGTGTCGGTAAATATGCTTTCACTTATCTTCATTGAAAAAGTTCCACGAACGTTTTACAAGAATAAGTGAAATCATGGCGGACCTTCAAGATCAGGGTTAACAATGAGATTGGGTTACAAGCTTCAGAATTCAAATCGATCAGTTCCTTATTTCCCGAAATCACTTCAAGATCTGACAGAGCTGAGAAGATATAAGGGCTGACTCTTATGGTTAGAAGTCTTTACCAACAACACAACAAGATAACTGAGAAGAAGCCACAACTGACCACTATTGTGAGCGATTTGTAGAAATGTCTTTACTTTATGTCAAAATTCTTAAATGTATGGTATGGTATACAACGTACCCACTTTTTGACTGACTTAACCACATCCTGAAGACAGTGTTGTCGATATGAGAGTCAGATCAACTGCGGCCAGTCAGCATCAGAGGGTTATAAACCACAGTTACCATAACCTGGTCATATTTTGCAGGTTCAACTAGTGGTGAAAAACATGATACGATTTTGGAAATTGTGAAATGTTTAACAGTTGACCAACGCTGTTCCTGGCATAAGTATAGCGTTTTCAATGTCCAGGTGTCTTAAAGACCGAGGGAAGTCAGCTACTACAACGTGTCAAGCAAGTTAAGTACAACTAAACGTGAAAACACAAACCAAGCCAATAATTCGATGAAAACGACCAAAATACACATTTTGTAAATTGTGTGAAATTTTGTAAGATATTGATATACCAAGGTGCAAAATGTTTACTATACATCATTAATCAATAAAGTGCATTGATTTGTTTATAACTAGTTATAATTTTGTTGTGTGGTCAAAGAAATATTAATAATGTAAAATTGGTAGGAAATAAATACGAGCTGCACTCACATATTTATATAACACCCCTGGAGCATAGGATAGGTCTAGTGAGAAGGTGACTTAACTATCAGTTCTCTAGTACCGCTATCATCGAGAGTTGTGCTGTTAACTACCTAAGTTATCTTGTGCCTTCACCAGCTCTCTTCTCCATTTCTGGGAACTACGTTCTTGTTTTCTTTCTAATATCCATCTGGCCACAACACCATTCAGTACGTATTATAATAAGTGGCTTATGGGCGGAGCTTCGGAGATTGAAACCCCCTTCCCTTTCCCATACACGCCCCAACCCGACTTGCTCGTCCCGGAGGGGAAAAAATCCTAAATACGCCATTGGATATTAACAGGCAAATTTCTACTAGCATTACAAGCCAGTCTTGTTCGGACATTCCAGAGTAAGGGAAATGGAAAGAGTCATAAAACACCGAGAAGAGAATTTGAAATATACTTTAAACACATAATTAAGTTGCAGAGAGACCTTGAACGGGTAGCACAGTACATGACAACTTGTTTAAGTCGACCTTTGCTACATGACAGCTTGTTTAAGTCGACCTTTGCTACATGACAGCTGAAGGGCAATGGTTATGATTGACGGAAGAGAGAATGGGTGAGGAGCGAGAGATGTAGAATAATCAGTGTTGGACAGCGACTCTTACGTACAGTACATGTGGGGAGACATGCTGGGAGTACTTTGATCAGGACAAACCAGTTAGAGAGGACATAGACAGCGAACAAGTACAGTACTTGTGAGGAGTATTTTGATCAGGACAAACCAGTTAGAGAGGACGTGTCGATTTATTGACTGTGGACTTTGTTGTACCGGCCAGTATCGATCTGGACATGTTCTTTCTCTCTCTAGTCTACGTGTGCCGTTCTTAGATGTGTTGTTGTTGTTACGTCTTATGTGTATGTGTGTGGGGGGTAGGGGTGTGATGACATCGGGTTATTGTTGTGTTTTGTTTGGGGGACCGGGAAGGAACGTATTGTCTCATTACGTTATTGTTGTCTTATGCGGATGGATGTGTTCTCTATATTATTGTTTTATTTTTTTGTGGGGATGGGGCCACGTGATCTCATGTTATTGTTGTGTTTTATGTGAAGGGGCGTTTTGTCTCATTATGTTATTGTTCTGTTACACGTGGAGGAACTCGTTGAGTTACCTAGTGTGTTATTGTTTTGCTTATATGTGAGGGACTATGAAATATAAATGTCCTTTTTTTAAAAAAATCACTTTTAGTTAACTTCTCCAGAGCTTTATATATTAGTAACGTTTGATATATGTCCCGTCTAAATCTCTATATGCCACTCATTGTCAAGAGATGAAACCTTGCATACAGATTCTTTCGTGGTACATCAAGTTTTGACCGGCATAGACCCAACCGATGTTACATAATGATTAAATCAATTTCAGATGTTGTGGAAAGAAGCGGTTTAAAAGTTATGGAAATAGTGACTGCGAGTGTAAGATTGTGTTTCGTCTTTGAAGCGATGGGCGTCGGATGGTGAATGGGGACATGCGTATTAAATCGGTATTTTTCTTCAGACAACTAGGTCAGCTAGTCCTTCGATGTAAACACTCCTCTAGTAATGACCAACTATCTTTTGAGTTTTTAAACTTATCCAAGTATAGTTTATTCTAAGATGAATGTCACTAGACGGAGATAATAACGGTCCCGAAAAGCTATTATTAAATTATGACTTAAATAACAAAACAAGTGAAGTTATTATTACTACCACGTGCACTGAACGTAAATGGTCCATACATTCTATTGCATAGATTGTAAGTGAATGGCCAGTTATCATTAATCGGTAACCCGTCTTATGATCCCACATACGGGGAACAGAGATAGCGCATATTGTCGTCACCAGTACTAGTCCAGGGCAAGCTATTTGGAGATGTCATCACCCTGAGATTGATCACTGATTTCTTCAAGCTTATACAAGTTGACGTCTGCTGGTGTTTGATGAAGATGAAGAAGACCTCTTATGTACAGGAGCATGAGGTGGTGTTTTGTAGTTACCTCCAACATGGTGTTTTACAATTACCTCCAACATGGTGTTTTGCAATTACCTCCAACATGGTGTGTTACCACGGAGTGTGGTGAAGACATCTTTTTGTCTTATATGTTTGTTTTTATTTCTTTGTCAGTACTTGTAAGTGATGTGACTTGACTTTGACTTTTCCGATCCACTAGGTTACGAGTTTTCACTCTTTTTCCTTGTGCCAGGTAATGAAAGGTACATGTCTTTTTCAATTGTTTTGTATCTCCATACAGGGTGTTGGTGATGGAGGGTTTGGTGGTAGCAATTGCTTCCGCAGGTCTGCTAGTGCCAGGGATTTCAGGAGGTGGTGTTCCACTATTTCTTCCTCCTTGTCACGGATTGCCTTCCCTTGCTCTGCAGTAGTGTTCCAAAAGTGGCCAAAACCTAGAGTATCTAATATGGGTCTTAAAAGGTGTCTACCTTCGCACAAGATTACTCTAGGCAGAGTTGTAGATAGAAGGATAATGATGCTTCTACCTCGAGTGAGTGTTCACAAGATATTTCAGAAGTCAAGAACGATGCTGAATGAGTCTTAGCACGTTAACTTTATATCTGACCCGCTGCCTGTTGTGGAGATGCATTATCTTATAATTAGCTCGTTCAAGCCCCCGGCTGATTTAATCAGCGAAATCCCTCTTATTATTATTATTATTATTATTGTTCTTATTGGCTCTTCAGATGTAAATATAACTATATATATATATATATATATATATATATATATATATATATATATATATATATATATATATATATATATATATATATATATATATATATATATATCAGGATTCTTACGTGTGCCCTTCGTTCTGTAACTATTAATTAAACTAAGAAGTTGTGAAATAACATATAACAAATTTAATGATCAATTATTCTTCAACAGTTTAAAATAAATATGAATGGTGGGTGAAATTTAGTAAAAGTTTTGTCTTCACAGGGACTTGATAGGGGGATATTAATGTTCTTTGCTGTTACCTTTTAGTAAACACTTAGCTTAAAATCGATGACTACTGCTGCTGTTGTTTCGTCAAGTCATTTTTGTGATGAAGGCACTTCTCTAGAAGCTTCCAGGGATAGCCACTCCTAAGGTCAATGTAGGTATCTTCACAACTCGTCCAATGTTGGTGGTTAGTGTCAAACCCCAGCTCTTGAATAACAAAACTGGTAGCGTAGACTCGTGTCACAATTGGTCTCATACCACGAACCCAACTTGGGATCTATAATCTCCTGGCACAGATGAATGGACACAGCAACGTATATTAGATGCTTCGAACACTTGTTCTGGGGGTAAATTTAGAATCCCTGTTATGACGGATGCTTTGATTCCTAAGTATACAGCCTTGGTATTTAAAAATGCGGGTTTTCTTTTAAATTTCAAAGATGCCCAAATACTTCGGTCCTTCCTATTTAATTTGGAATTCTGTCCGGTTCTTCTCTGGCTCCTGTGGTTGCTCTTTTGTTAATGCAGTCTGTCTTATCTACGAATTTGCTAGGTTATATTCTCATTTCTTCCTCCAAGATTTCGCATGGTGTTTCCGACAAACTTGCCAATCAGAGCTATTGTTTATTTCCTGCTCTTGATTGAACCAATCCTGCTCTTAAAACTAGGGGGTCGGGGGGTTAATTTTAATTCTTCCACGCGTGTTTAAAATTATCACGTTAAAATTTAAACCCATGACCTATCTTTCAAATACGGCATGATTACTTCCGTTGGTATTACACAGACTTGCCAACACATGTGTGATCTCATCCTTAATGATTACCTTGCTCATAATGTCTCGTCAGACATGTTTTATCGGTAATAAAGACGCCGATAATGTCTGGACAAAAATGGCAAAGTGATTATCACTCATACTCAAATCTTCCGCCAGACAGATAATCCCTGACGTACGCGGACCACAGCCGGCTCCCTCAGATAGACAATATGGCTTCCTTTGTCCCCTCCCGCCGAGGTGTCGGGAGGCGCAGTGACCAACCACAAAACGCAGGTGGTCACTCGCCTGCTCTGTCTGGGTCGGAAATGAGTTAGTCAAAGTCAACCATTACTTTCACGCTTACCGTCTGCATTCAAGCTGGCGCGAACACTTAAGCGATTACAATTAATCCTCAAGATAGTCAATTACCCGTGAAATAACACTATTGCAGTGTGAGAAATGGTATAGCAATTTAGGGAGTGTCAATGGCGCGAATTCATGTACGAAAATGAAGAAATAAATGGATAATGTAGGAGAGAAAGATAAAATGTAAAAGGACACCCACAATATCGTCACACTGATCAAAGTACTCCGCACATGTACAAATATCGTCACACTCCTGTTTGTTCGTGTTACAGTGATTGCAGTGTGGTGTATGGTCTGAGGTTTGAGGATGTGGGTAGAAAGAAAGGAAGAAATCGGAGCGAAGTAGAGGAAGCAAAATTGAGACGTGTTTTTATTGATTACCCCTGACGTAGAGAGAGAAAGTGTATTCGGTTCTAGAGAGAGAGAGAGAGAGAGAGAGAGAGAGAGAGAGAGAGAGAGATTGCATTCGTGACAGCTTTACCGGAATACAGGGAAGGGGGAGCTTGTATTCACGGCAACAGAATTGGGTGTGGGAAAACTCATTCACTGTATGATTGAGATTTGATTTGATATTAAATATGATGTGATGTTTGTGAGAGATGTCGTGTAAGAGAGGAAAGATTGATTTGATATGTGGAGGAGAGTGCCTTTCTGAAATGGACAAGTGAGTGAAAGAGTAACAGCGTGAGTTAAGATACCAGTAGAATCAAATGGATGTAATGACGTTGTCAAATCCTCATTTATATTTCCTCCTTATGTGCTGCCTGAGTAAACATAGTGAGGTAGAAGGTGTGAGTAGTGTGTAGTAAACATAGTGAGATAGAAGGTGGGAGTAGTATGTAGTAAACATAGTGAGATTATATGGGCAGTGTCTAGTAAACATAGTGAGGTAGAAGGTGTGAGTAGTGTGTAGTAAACATGGTGAGATTATATGGGCAGTGTCTAGTAAACATAGTGAGGTAGAAGGTGTGTAGTAAACATGGTGAGATTATATGGGCAGTGTCTAGTAAATATAGTGAGGTAGATTGTATGCCTAGTGTCTAGTAAATATAGTGAGGTAGAAGGTGTGAGTAGTGTCTAGTAAATATAGTGAGGTAGAAGGTTTGAGTAGTGTGTAGTAAACATGGTGAGGTAGAAGGTGGGAGTAGTGTGTAGTAAACATGGTGAGGTAGAAGGTGTGAGTAGTGTGTAGTAAACATGGTGAGGTAGAAGGTGGGAGTAGTGTGTACTAAACATGGTGAGGTAGAAGGTGTGTAGTAAACATAGTGAGGTAGAAGGTTTGAGTAGTGTGTAGTAAACATGGTGAGGTAGAAGGTTTGAGTAGTGTGTAGTAAACATGGTGAGGTAGAAGGTTTGAGTAGTGTGTAGTAAACATGGTGAGATTATATGGGCAGTGTCTAGTAAATATAGTGAGGTAGAAGGTGTGAGTAGTGTGTAGTAAACATAGTGAGGTAGAAGGTGTGAGTAGTGTGTAGTAAACATAGTGAGGTAGAAGGTTTGAGTAGTGTGTAGTAAACATGGTGAGGTAGAAGGTTTGAGTAGTGTGTAGTAAACATAGTGAGGTAGAAGGTGTGAGTAGTGTGTAGTAAACATAGTGAGGTAGAAGGTTTGAGTAGTGTGTAGTAAACATGGTGAGGTAGAAGGTTTGAGTAGTGTGTAGTAAACATAGTGAGGTAGAAGGTGTGAGTAGTGTGTAGTAAACATAGTGAGGTAGAAGGTTTGAGTAGTGTGTAGTAAACATAGTGAGGTAGAAGGTTTGAGTAGTGTGTAGTAAACATGGTGAGGTAGAAGGTTTGAGTAGTGTGTAGTAAACATAGTGAGGTAGAAGGTTTGAGTAGTGTGTAGTAAACATGGTGAGGTAGAAGGTTTGAGTAGTGTGTAGTAAACATAGTGAGGTAGAAGGTTTGAGTAGTGTGTAGTAAACATAGTGAGGTAGAAGGTGTGAGTAGTGTGTAGTAAACATAGTGAGGTAGAAGGTTTGAGTAGTGTGTAGTAAACATAGTGAGGTAGAAGGTTTGAGTAGTGTGTAGTAAACATGGTGAGGTAGAAGGTGTGAGTAGTGTGTAGTAAACATGGTGAGATTATATGGGCAGTGTCTAGTAAACATAGTGAGGTAGAAGGTTTGAGTAGTGTGTAGTAAACATAGTGAGGTAGAAGGTTTGAGTAGTGTGTAGTAAACATAGTGAGGTAGAAGGTTTGAGTAGTGTGTAGTAAACATAGTGAGGTAGAAGGTTTGAGTAGTGTGTAGTAAACATGGTGAGATTATATGGGCAGTGTCTAATAAACATAGTGAGGTAGAAGGTTTGAGTAGTGTGTAGTAAACATAGTGAGGTAGAAGGTGTGAGTAGTGTGTAGTAAACATAGTGAGGTAGAAGGTTTGAGTAGTGTGTAGTAAACATAGTTATGTAGAAGGTTTGAGTAGTGTGTAGTAAACATAGTGAGGTAGAAGGTGGGAGCAGTGTGTAGTAAACATAGTGAGGTAGAAGGTTTGAGTAGTGTGTAGTAAACATAGTGAGGTAGAAGGTTTGAGTAGTGTGTAGTAAACATAGTGAGGTAGAAGGTTTGAGTAGTGTGTAGTAAACTTAGTGAGGTAGAAGGTGTGAGTAGTGTGTAGTAAACATGGTGAGATTATATGGGCAGTGTCTAGTAAATATAGTGAGGTAGAAGGTGTGAGTAGTGTGTAGTAAACATGGTGAGATTATATGGGCAGTGTCTAGTAAACATAGTGAGGTAGAAGGTTTGTAGTGTGTAGTAAACATAGTGAGGTGGAAGGTTTGAGTAGTGTGTAGTAAACATAGTAAGGTAGAAGGTTTGAGTAGTGTGTAGTAAACATAGTGAGGTAGAAGGTGTGAGTAGTGTGTAGTAAACATGGTGAGATTATATGGGCAGTGTCTAGTAAACATAGTGAGGTAGAAGGTTTGAGTAGTGTGTAGTAAACATAGTGAGGTAGAAGGTGTGAGTAGTGTGTAGTAAACATAGTGAGGTAGAATGTTTGAGTAGTGTGTAGTAAACATGGTGAGGTAGAAGGTGTGAGTAGTGTGTAGTAAACATAGTGAGGTAGAAGGTTTGAGTAGTGTGTAGTAAACATAGTGAGGTAGAAGGTTTGAGTAGTGTGTAGTAAACATGGTGAGGTAGAAGGTTTGAGTAGTGTGTAGTAAACATAGTGAGGTAGAAGGTTTGAGTATTGTGTAGTAAACATGGTGAGGTAGAAGGTTTGAGTAGTGTGTAGTAAACATAGTGAGGTAGAAGGTTTGAGTAGTGTGTAGTAAACATAGTGAGGTAGAAGGTGTGAGTAGTGTGTAGTAAACATGGTGAGATTATATGGGCAGTGTCTAGTAAATATAGTGAGGTAGAAGGTGTGAGTAGTGTGTAGTAAACATGGTGAGATTATATGGGCAGTGTCTAGTAAATATAGTGAGGTAGAAGGTGTGTAGTAAACATGGTGAGATTATATGGGCAGTGTCTAGTAAATATAGTGAGGTAGATTGTATGCCTAGTGTCTAGTAAATATAGTGAGGTAGATTGTATGGGCAGTGTCTAGTAAACATAGTGAGGTAGAAGGTGTGAGTAGTGTGTAGTAAACATAGTGAGGTAGAAGGTGTGAGTAGTGTGTAGTAAACATGGTGAGGTAGAAGGTGTGAGTAGTGTGTAGTAAACATGGTGAGGTAGAAGGTGTGAGTAGTGTGTAGTAAACATGGTGAGGTAGAAGGTGTGAGTAGTGTGTAGTAAACATGGTGAGGTAGAAGGTGTGAGTAGTGTGTAGTAAACATGGTGAGGTAGAAGGTGTGAGTAGTGTGTAGTAAACATAGTGAGGTAGAAGGTTTGAGTAGTGTGTAGTAAACATAGTGAGGTAGAAGGTGTGAGTAGTGTGTAGTAAACATGGTGAGATTATATGGGCAGTGTCTAGTAAACATAGTGAGGTAGAAAGTTTGTAGTGTGTAGTAAACATAGTGAGGTAGAAGGTTTGAGTAGTGTGTAGTAAACATAGTGAGGTAGAAGGTTTGGGTAGTGTGTAGTAAACATAGTGAGGTAGAAGGTTTGAGTAGTGTGTAGTAAACATGGTGAGGTAGAAGGTGGGAGTAGTGTATAGTAAACATAGTGAGGTTGAAGGTGTGAGTAGTGTGTAGTAAACATGGTGAGATTATATGGGCAGTTTCTAGTAAACATAGTGAGGTAGAAGGTTTGAGTAGTGTGTAGTAAACATAGTGAGGTAGAAGGTGTGAGTAGTGTGTAGTAAACATAGTGAGGTAGAAGGTGGGAGTAGTGTGTAGTAAACATGGTGAAGTAGAAGGTTTGAGTAGTGTGTAGTAAACATAGTGAGGTAGAAGGTTTGAGTAGTGTGTAGTAAACATAGTGAGGTAGAAGGTTTGAGTAGTGTGTAGTAAACATAGTGAGGTAGAAGGTGTGAGTAGTGTGTAGTAAACATGGTGAGATTATATGGGCAGTGTCTAGTAAATATAGTGAGGTAGAAGGTGTGAGTAGTGTGTAGTAAACATGGTGAGATTATATGGGCAGTGTCTAGTAAACATAGTGAGGTAGAAGGTTTGTAGTGTGTAGTAAACATAGTGAGGTAGAAGGTTTGAGTAGTGTGTAGTAAACATAGTAAGGTAGAAGGTTTGAGTAGTGTGTAGTAAACATAGTGAGGTAGAAGGTGTGAGTAGTGTGTAGTAAACATGGTGAGATTATATGGGCAGTGTCTAGTAAACATAGTGAGGTAGAAGGTTTGAGTAGCTTGTAGTAAACATAGTGAGGTAGAAGGTGTGAGTAGTGTGTAGTAAACATAGTGAGGTAGAATGTTTGAGTAGTGTGTAGTAAACATGGTGAGGTAGAAGGTGTGAGTAGTGTGTAGTAAACATAGTGAGGTATAAGGTTTGAGTATTGTGTAGTAAACATGGTGAGGTAGAAGGTTTGAGTAGTGTGTAGTAAACATAGTGAGGTAGAAGGTTTGAGTAGTGTGTAGTAAACATAGTGAGGTAGAAGGTGTGAGTAGTGTGTAGTAAACATGGTGAGATTATATGGGCAGTGTCTAGTAAATATAGTGAGGTAGAAGGTGTGAGTAGTGTGTAGTAAACATGGTGAGATTATATGGGCAGTGTCTAGTAAATATAGTGAGGTAGAAGGTGTGTAGTAAACATGGTGAGATTATATGGGCAGTGTCTAGTAAATATAGTGAGGTAGATTGTATGCCTAGTGTCTAGTAAATATAGTGAGGTAGATTGTATGGGCAGTGTCTAGTAAACATAGTGAGGTAGAAGGTGTGAGTAGTGTGTAGTAAACATAGTGAGGTAGAAGGTGTGAGTAGTGTGTAGTAAACATGGTGAGGTAGAAGGTGTGAGTAGTGTGTAGTAAACATGGTGAGGTAGAAGGTGTGAGTAGTGTGTAGTAAACATGGTGAGGTAGAAGGTGTGAGTAGTGTGTAGTAAACATGGTGAGGTAGAAGGTGTGAGTAGTGTGTAGTAAACATGGTGAGGTAGAAGGTGTGAGTAGTGTGTAGTAAACATAGTGCGGTAGAAGGTTTGAGTAGTGTGTAGTAAACATAGTGAGGTAGAAGGTGTGAGTAGTGTGTAGTAAACATGGTGAGATTATATGGGCAGTGTCTAGTAAACATAGTGAGGTAGAAAGTTTGTAGTGTTTAGTAAACATAGTGAGGTAGAAGGTTTGAGTAGTGTGTAGTAAACATAGTGAGGTAGAAGGTTTGGGTAGTGTGTAGTAAACATAGTGAGGTAGAAGTTTTGAGTAGTGTGTAGTAAACATGGTGAGGTAGAAGGTGGGAGTAGTGTGTAGTAAACATAGTGAGGTTGAAGGTGTGAGTAGTGTGTAGTAAACATGGTGAGATTATATGGGCAGTTTCTAGTAAACATAGTGAGGTAGAAGGTTTGAGTAGTGTGTAGTAAACATAGTGAGGTAGAAGGTGTGAGTAGTGTGTAGTAAACATAGTGAGGTAGAAGGTTTGAGTAGTGTGTAGTAAACATAGTGAGGTAGAAGGTTTGAGTAGTGTGTAGTAAACATAGTGAGGTAGAAGGTTTGAGTAGTGTGTAGTAAACATAGTGAGGTAGAAGGTGTGAGTAGTGTGTAGTAAACATGGTGAGATTATATGGGCAGTGTCTAGTAAACATAGTGAGGTAGAAGGTTTGAGTAGTGTGTAGTAAACATAGTGAGGTAGAAGGTGTGAGTAGTATGTAGTAAACATTGTGAGGTAAAAGGTTTGAGTAGTGTGTAGTAAACATGGTGAGGTAGAAGGTGTGAGTAGTGTGTAGTAAACATAGTGAGGTAGAAGGTTTGAGTAGTGTGTAGTAAACGTAGTGAGGTAGAAGGTTTGAGTAGTGTGTAGTAAACATAGTGAGGTAGAAGGTGTGAGTAGTGTGTAGTAAACAGTTAGGTAGAAGGTTTGAGTAGTGTAGTAAACATGGTGAGGTAGAGGGTGTGAGTAGTGTGTAGTAAACATGGTGAGGTAGAAGGTGTGAGTAGTGTGTAGTAAACATGGTGAGGTAGAAGGTGTGAGTAGTGTGTAGTAAACATGGTGAGGTAGAAGGTGTGAGTAGTGTGTAGTAAACATAGTGAGGTAGAAGGTTTGAGTAGTGTGTAGTAAACATGGTGAGGTAGAAGGTGTGAGTAGTGTGTAGTAAACATAGTGAGGTAGAAGGTGTGAGTAGTGTGTAGTAAACATAGTGAGGTAGAAGGTGTGAGTAGTGTGTAGTAAACATAGTGAGGTAGAAGGTTTGAGTAGTGTGTAGTAAACATAGTGAGGTAGAAGGTGTGAGTAGTGTGTAGTAAACACAGTGAGGTAGAAGGTTTGAGTAGTGTGTAGTAAACATGGTGAGGTAGAAGGTGTGAGTAGTGTGTAGTAAACATAGTGAGGTAGAAGGTTTGAGTAGTGTGTAGTAAACATAGTGAGGTAGAAGGTTTGAGTAGTGTGTAGTAAACATAGTGAGGTAGAAGGTTTGAGTAGTGTATAGTAAACATAGTGAGGTAGAAGGTGTGAGTAGTGTGTAGTAAACATGGTGAGATTATATGGGCAGTGTCTAGTAAATATAGTGAGGTAGAAGGTGTGAGTAGTGTGTAGTAAACATGGTGAGATTATATGGGCAGTGTCTAGTAAATATAGTGAGGTAGAAGGTGTGTAGTAAACATGTTGAGATTATATGGGCAGTGTCTAGTAAATATAGTGAGGTAGATTGTATGCCTAGTGTCTAGTAAATATAGTAAGGTAGATTGTATGGGCAGTGTCTAGTAAATATAGTGAGGTAGAAGGTGTGAGTAGTGTGTAGTAAACATGGTGAGGTAGAAGGTGTGAGTAGTGTGTAGTAAACATGGTGAGGTAGAAGGTGTGAGTAGTGTTGTAAACATGGTGAGGTAGAAGGTGTGAGTAGTGTGTAGTAAACATGGTGAGGTAGAAGGTGTGAGTAGTGTGTAGTAAACATGGTGAGGTAGAAGGTGTGAGTAGTGTGTAGTAAACATGGTGAGGTAGAAGGTGTGAGTAGTGTGTAGTAAACATGGTGAGGTAGAAGGTGTGAGTAGTGTGTAGTAAACATGGTGAGGTAGAAGGTGTGAGTAGTGTGTAGTAAACATGGTGAGGTAGAAGGTGGGAGTAGTGTGTAGTAAACATGGTGAGGTAGAAGGTGTGAGTAGTGTGTAGTAAACATGGTGAGGTAGAAGGTGTGAGTAGTGTGTAGTAAACATGGTGATGGAAGGTGGGTGTAGTGTGTAGAAAACATGGAGGTAGAAGGTGGGAGTAGTGTGTAGTAAACATGGTGAGGTAGAAGGTGGGAGTAGTGTGTAGTAAACATGGTGAGGTAGAAGGTGGGAGTAGTGTGTAGTAAACATGGTGAGGTAGAAGGTGGGAGTAGTGTGTAGTAAACATGGTGAGGTAGAAGGTGTGAGTAGTGTGTAGTAAACATGGTGAGGTAGAAGGTGTGAGTAGTGTGTAGTAAACATGGTGAGGTAGAAGGTGTGAGTAGTGTGTAGTAAACATGGTGAGGTAGAAGGTGTGAGTAGTGTGTAGTAAACATGGTGAGGTCAGAAGGTGTGAAGGTGTAAACATGGTGAGGTAGAGTGTGTGTGTAGTAAACATGGTGAGGTAGAAGGTGGGAGTAGTGTGTAGTAAACATGGTGAGGTAACATGGGCAAGGTCTGAGAAGCATGGTGAGGGAGAAGGTGGGAGTAGTGTGTAGGAAACATGGTGAGGTAGAAGGTGTGAGTAGTGTGTGTAGTAAACATGGTGAGGTAGAAGGTGTGAGTAGTGTGTAGTAAACATGGTGAGGTAGAAGGTGTGAGTAGTGTGTAGTAAACATGGTGAGGTAGAAGGTGGGAGTAGTGTGTAGTAAACATGGTGAGGTAGAAGGTGGGAGTAGTGTGTAGTAAACATGGTGAGGTAGAAGGTGGGAGTAGTGTGTAGTAAACATGGTGAGGTAGAAGGTGGGAGTAGTGTGTAGTAAACATGGTGAGGTAGAAGGTGGGAGTAGTGTGTAGTAAACATGGTGAGGTAGAAGGTGTGAGTAGTGTGTAGTAAACATGGTGAGGTAGAAGGTGGGAGTAGTGTGTAGTAAACATGGTGAGGTAGAAGGTGTGAGTAGTGTGTAGTAAACATGGTGAGGTAGAAGGTGTGAGTAGTGTGTAGTAAACATGGTGAGGTAGAAGGTGTGAGTAGTGTGTAGTAAACATGGTGAGGTAGAAGGTGGGTGGAAGGTGTGAGTAGTGTGAGTGTGTGTAGTAAACATGGTGAGGTAGAAGGTGTGAGTTGTAAACATGTGAGGTAGTGTGAGTAGTGTGTAGTAAAACATGGTGAGGTAGAAGGTGTGAGTAGTGTGTAGTAAACATGGTGAGTGAGGTAGAAGGTGTGAGTAGTGTGAGTGTGGTAGTAGTGTGTAGTAAACATAGTGAGGTAGAAGGTGTGAGTAGTGTGTAGTAAACATAGTGAGGTAGAAGGTGTGAGTAGTGTGTAGTAAACATGGTGAGGTAGAAGGTGTGAGTAGTGTGTAGTAAACATAGTGAGGTAGAAGGTGTGAGTAGTGTGTAGTAAACATGGTGAGGTAGAAGGTGTGAGTAGTGTGTAGTAAACATGGTGAGGTAGAAGGTTTGAGTAGTGTGTAGTAAACATGGTGAGGTAGAAGGTTTGAGTAGTGTGTAGTAAACATGGTGAGATTATATGGGCAGTGTCTAGTAAATATAGTGAGGTAGATTATATGCCTAGTGTTTAGTAAATATAGTGAGGTAGATTGTATGGGCAGTGTGTAGTAAACATAGTGAGATTATATGGGCAGTGTCTAGTAAATATAGTGAGGTAGATTGTATGCCTAGTGTCTAATAAATATAGTGAGGTAGATTGTATGGGCAGTGTGTAGTAAACATGGTGAGATTATGTGGGCAGTCTCTAGTAAATATAGTGAGGTAGATTGTATGGGCAGTGTCTAGTAAACTTGGTGAGGTAGATTTTATGGGTAGTGCCTAGTAAACTTGGTGAGGTAGATTATATGGGTAGTGTCTAGTAAATATAGTGAGGTAGATTGTATGGGTAGTGTCTAGTAAATATAGTGAGGTAGATTATAGGGGTAGTCTATTAAATATAGTGAGTCAGATTATATGGATAGAGTCTAGTAAATTTAGTAAGGTAGATTGTATGGGTAGTGTCTAGTAAACTAGGTGAGGTAGGTTGTATGGTTAGTGTTTAGTAAATATAGTGAGGTAGATTATATGGGTAGTGTCTAGTAAACTTGGTGAGGTAGATTGTATGGGTAGTGTCTAGTAAACTTGGTCCGGTATATTGTATGGGTAGTGTCTAGTAAACTAGGTGAGGTAGATTGTATGGTTAGTGTTTAGTAAATATAGTGAGGTAGATTATATGGGTAGTGTCTAGTAAACTTGGTGAGGTAGATTGTATGAGTAGTGTCTAGTAAACTAGGTGAGGTAGATTGTATGGTTAGTGTTTAGTAAATATAGTGAGATAGATTATATGGGTAGTGTCTAGTAAACTTGGTGAGGTAGATTGTATGGGTAGTGTCTAGTAAACTTGGTCCGGTAGATGGTATGGGTAGTGTCTAGTAAACTAGGTGAGGTAGATTGTATGGTTAGTGTCTAGTAAATATAGTTGTCACGTGGGTTTTGATCATTAAATTGCCTACATCTTCTTCCTATTCTCTCACCGGCATCCTTTTATTTTATTATCTTTCCGTACTTGTTTTTCCTGTATTTTTTCGCATCACTCGTTGCGAAAAATATATTTCTTTCCCATCATCGTTTTTCTTTCTCATACTGACTAGTAACCTTATTGCATCAGATGTCAGTCGCGCAGATAGCTGTGAATATACGGTTCTCGCCAGACATACGTCTGCAGTTTCCTCGGTCAGAGCGCGGCCCGACCAGATTCCTGGGCCTGGGGTGTGAGAAATTCGTTTCGCTGGACATAGAGCAGACTTTTGGTCTACCATTTTTCACCTGTCACTAGCTTAAGGTGTCAAACCCGGCATCTGTACGACGCAGTTGTAGACGGTTGTCTGTGATTTGCAACTGACACGCGCTTTTCCCGGTCAGTTTGTCAACGCAAGTGCGTAATCGCCCTGGTGGCAGTTACGACACGCCTCTAAGTTAAACGTAGCTGTTATGAGAAGGGGGAGAGATCGGGGCGGGGGAGATAGTTCATCCTTTGTCTGTTTCAGATATTAAACCTAGTTTGAAACTTTATTTTCATTCTTTCTCAATATTCGCAGTAGACAGGTGGTTCGCGAAGAGTAAGAGCTGTATAAGCGAAGTTTCTTAGTTTGTTACGACAATTTGTCGAACTTCTAGACTTCCATAAATATAAGCGTATAATTCTTAATTGTGTGATATCCTGTAGTGCTGTGTTTGAGGTAAATAGCATATAGATATCTAGTATTTTGGAAAGTGGTTAAAGTGTTAAATCGCTCATTTCATTTTAACTAGTTTCTTTTGAACAGAGTGCTTAATTTATAGTTTGTTATATTCTCTAAGTCGACGAGTTACAGTGGAAATACATAATAAATTATATCTTTAGCTTACTAAACTAGTAGCTATAAGGAATTTAATTTAACTGTTAAATACTCAGTCGAAACTGTTTTAATAACTAACTTATAAATGCTAGATGCGACATCAGTGAATATTGACGGAATACGAAGATATTCCTAAATTCCTGATGATTGATTTTATATAACTTACTTTACGGGAAGTTTTAATTATAAGTCAAGCGGTCGGCTTGCTATTTAAAATGTAAGTTATATTGAGTACATATATGTAAATTATTTGATATGTGTTCTTTCTTTTATATAGTGAAACGGTGGTACCCAACTTGCCAGCGTTTAGTAGCCTGAGAGACATATTTGTGTGAAGCATAGACATTTCCTATCTTTAACCACGTGGGTTTTTTGTTTCAAGTAACACTGGATCTGACAGTGCATATGCCATCAGAGAGAGACAGTAATAGCAATCCCACTAACGGTTTCTAAAGACTAGAAAATATATATTGGGCTTGTGAGCCGAGCAAAGTTGTGAGTATAACTGTGTACCCACTGCCATGGCTGAATGAATGAGTGTACGCAGATCAGAGTGTTATTTTACAGTTGTATATTGTCACCCATTTACTGTCTTAATTCTTTTTGTTTAACCTGCAGAATTTGTTACTATTTGCTAGAGTTTCTTTACTTCTTAGGCTAAATCAGATTATTCAACTCTGTGCATACATTTACGAGAAAAGAAGAAAAACTCTTAGCCTCAACCCTACGTATCTATAACTCTTTGGGCAATCATCTGTTCTCTTAACGGGGCTGTGGGCTAAACCTAGAGTAAGATTCTAACGGGCTATCATCCTTGTAGCATTTTCTTAAATTTTATGACTATTTGTATATGTTTTCCTTGATGTAATTTTTGGTGTTGTGAGAAATTTTGATATGATAATTAAAATATCTCTCTTGAACAAAAAAAATCAGTGCGTTGGTCAGCTCGATCCCAATTATCTGTATATCATTGTTATAGTTTTCCCACGTCTGTGTGTTTACCTGTCGTCACGTGTATGTGCGTGCCCGTGAGTAGATAGAGATATATTAATATATATATATATATATATATATATATATATATATATATATATATATATATATATATATATATATATATATATATATATATATATATGGGTTTAGACTGTCTGACGCCCTTTAAAAGCGGTCGTAGAAGATAGGTGAGAGAGAGAAGATTATCTCGATTCTCAAAGACAGCCTCTATATCACATTCTATCATCTCACGTGTGGGAAATTCTATTGCTTTTCACCAGCTCTCACTGTATCTATCACTCATTCCAACCTATTCAAAAGGGACCTAACCTAAGTCTTAATACTCCTATCGAAAAATCTACGACAATAGTGAGGTAGATTATATGGGCAGTGTCTAGTAAACTTGGTAGGGTAGATTATATGAGTAAGGTAAAGGAACCCGTTACACGCCCATTCAGGCATATTGGGAATATGGTGTTAGGCCCATATTATCTTGACCGTCGGCACACTAGGGGTGATGTGGTCGGCATCACGCCGGCCGCCTTAACCTTCCCAGAGTTGCTCTGGTACCCATTTGGGGCTGGGTCGACCCAGGAGCCGTTTGTGGCCTAAAAATTTCCCGCCTCATCTGGGGATCGAACCATAGACCACTGCGCTACGAAGCCAGTGCACTAACCACTATGCTACCGCGGCTCCAGATTATATGAGTAGTGTCTAGTAATTATAGTGATGTAGATTGTATGGGTAATGTCTAGTAAATATAGTGAGGTAGATTGTATGGGTATTGTCTAGTAAACTTAGTGAGGTAGATTGTATGGGTAATGTATAGCAAATATATTGAGGTAGATTGTATGGGTAGTTGTGGCGCTGGCTATTGCACGCCACACGCCAGAAAATAAATAGGATTTTGGTGCTGATGAGCGCTGCACGATAGTAATTTGTCGATATGTGTATTGCGCACATGACGTGAGCAGTGTGGAGGAAAAATGGACAGAGCGTGTGTTGACCCTGAATGGGCGGCTTGTGTATGTGTTCTGCCCAATGGTAGAAATATGGGAAATGTTAAAAGAGAAGTGTCTTGAAACATATTAATGTTTATTAAATACAACTAAAGGTAGGAATAGGAATGAGGTAATGTTTATATGGACCTACGGATTATAGGAGTTGCTGAATCTACCTAATTATGCATGCTGTGTAATGATGTATTGTCTACGTGAATAATAAATGGAATGTTACTAAAATATCCAGCTGTTATATTGAGCGTTGTGTGGAATCTTCGAGTCATAGAAAGTATCGTTAATGAACTATTGTGGCTGTCCTGAATCTTGTGGACCTATGATATATAAACCTAGACACAGTGTGAAAATGAGCACAAACAATCAACTGAAGAACATAAACTTTTAACGCCACAGATATGGGAGGCTCGTTCCGTTGGAGAGGAATTAATTGTTTGGAATTTGTACAATATCGTAGGGATAAGAATTTTATGGATATTCTTGTACACAGTCGCTTGCGACATTCTAGCCCATCTTACTTTGGTACTAAACCGTGCCAACGCCGGATATGCAAGACCTGTCCGTTTGTACTCCAAACTCAGACAGTCACTTTTCCGAAAGGAAAATGTATCATTAGAGTCTTTTGCGTGCGAATCCAGAAACCTGATTTATGCTATCATCTGCAAGAGGTGTGGCATGACCTATATTGGTGAAACTGGTAGGCGTTTGGCAGACAGGTTTCGTGAGCACTTGAATGACATCTATCATGACAAACATTTACCGGTGGCCCTTCATTTCAATAGGCCTGACCATTCAGGTAATTCCGATATACATGTCACTGCCCTCCGTTCATGTGCCGGTAATGACAAGACTCGCTTTTCGTTGGAGAATCGCCTTATTTTTAAAATGGGCGTTTTAGCTCCCGATGGTTTGAATATACAACATCATTTTGCATAAATTCTGGTAGCTTTTCTCTTTTTCATTCTTTATTCGTTGTCTTTTAGATCTATCTTTTTATGTTTTTGTTTTGGTTCGTTTCGTATCTTTTTATATCTCTTGTTTTGTCGCTATCGTACGTCACTTCCTTGTGATTTCTGTGACAAGAGACTACCGCTTTCTTCCACAGATTCTTTGGATCGAGCTAAGCTAACTTTTACTAGTTCCACAGTTTTGTTTATTCTTCTTTTTTTTCGTTTCGTTGATTATTTACTTTCTTGTTTCAGTATTTCTTTTAGATTTTACGGTTTTCTTGTATTATTATTGTTCTTTTTTTTCTCTCATCACTTTTTCCATCTGCTTGTATCGCCCATGGGTTGTATATTTCTCATCATCGTATAGTTTTGTAGTACCTATATGTAATTTTTGTCTTTGTCACCTGTTTGTGGTTGACGAAGGGTAAAACCCGAAACGTCCCTTGTTTCTTGTGAACCGTAATTTGTAAAACTGATTAAATACCGTGTTATTTATTTAAATACTTATATTCCTTACCAGTTTTACAGCAGCCCCTTAATTTATTTACTTACACTAGGTAGATTGTATGGGTAGTGTCTAGTAAACTTGGTGAGGTAGATTGTATGGGTGGCCGGATGGCCTACTCCAGCGCTGTTCAGTGCTAATTAGAGTACTTGAGTAAGACTAACAAGTAAAACGAACACTATTCACAAACCCATGACGTCATCAATCATGGTATACATGAACCCATGACGTTACCAAACCTTGTGAACTTAAAGATTAAATTAACTGACTTTAAACCCCAAGACCAATCATAAGATATTTTCCGGTCTACCATCCAATTATAAATAATAACATCCGGCCAGCCTTAGCACCGAACGAGTATAAAACCCACTGCTTAAAGGTTTCAGTCATCTCAGACCTGGGGGTCTTTTATATTTGGACATGCGCCCTAATATAACCGACTAGGTTGAACGGGACGCGCCTCGCCAAAACGAGGCAAAAGTTTTACATTAAAAAAAAAAATTTCAGGCCATAGTCTCAAGTTTATAGACTAAAGTACAAAAGAGCCATTGCACTAAAGGCGTATTACATGTACGGACAAAGACCATAGTCTCAAGCTTATAGACTAAAGTTCAAAAGAGCCATTGCACTAAAGGCGTATTACATGTACGGACATAGACCACAGTCTCAAGCTTATAGACTAAAGTACAAAAGAGCCACTGCATTAAAGGCGTATTACATGTACGGACATAGACCACAGTCTCAAGCTTATAGACTAAAGTTCAAAAGAGCCATTGTACTAAAGGCGTATTACATGTACAGGCGCGGCGATACCTTGGTGTCACCCTGTGTAATACAACATCCAGGGCCACTACATATTTGTGATATTATTTCTCGGACGTCCAAGGTATCTGAAGTCATGTATGAACCAGACCTTGCTACGATTGTTAGTACTCCATTCTCTCGGATGTGGTGCTACGAAAGTACCGCTTCCAACTAGTTTTAGCTCTCGAATCGAACTTTATTTTCATAGTAGGTGTTTCAGCTCATAAACCGACATTCCACCATACTAAATAAGCAGTAATCCACCAAGAGTCAAATCATTCAAGAAAATTAAGGAGTAAAGGAACCATTTTACTTTGAGGTTAAAGCCAGCAAAATGTAACCCTTTGGCTTCGAGGCTAAAGCTGGCACAATTCATTGTACTGAATTGAACAACATTGAAATGGATCCTTGTTAATTGTATACAATTAAAGAGCTCGATTTCTAAAATCCAGGACTTATCAATTATATGAAATTCATTTGCCACTTTTGGATTTGTTGCAACATCCACTAATGAATTGTTGTTGCTTTTGAGCTGCTTCAAACACATTAACACCACTATCAAGTTTATAAGACATGCAAGGGCTTTAAGAATCTGGACTCCCTACAACTGTCAAACCAACATCTCCAGCAGTAGCTGGTATAAACAGGGTCATAATATAACCTACGGCCATCCTCCCAAGGGAGATAATTCCATTATAACTACAAGGGACATAACTCTCCTCTGGCACCCGCACTACCACATATGGGCAGTGTCTAGTAAACTTGGTGAGGTAGATTGTATGGGCAGTGTCTAGTAAACTTGGTGAGGTAGATTGTATGGGCAGTGTCTAGTAAACTTGGTGAAGTAGATTGTATGGTTAGTGTCTAGTTAACTTGGTGAGGTAGATTGTATGGGCAGTGTCTAGTAAACTTGGTGAGGTAGATTGTATGGGCAGTGTCTAGTAAAGTTGGTGAAGTAGATTGTATGGTTAGTGTCTAGTAAACTTGGTGAGGTAGATTGAATGGGTAGTGTCTAGTAAACTTGGTGAGGTAGATTGAATGGGTAGTGTCTAGTAAACTTAGTGAAGTAGATTGTATGGTTAGTGTCTAGTAAACTTGGTGAGTTAGATTGTATGGGCAATGTCTGGAGTGGATAGAGACTTGTGTGAATATTGTCTACTAGACACAGGCCAATTCTGTGACCAGTGTCAAGTTCAGAGTTTCTTAACCTCAGTTCCATGGACTGGATTCTAGGGGGCCCCTTGACATAACCTAAAATTTAAAATGTTGAATTCTTAATTATTCTTTTATGCACCTTTTTTCCAAGATGGGATCCATAGCCTTCATCAGACAGTCAAGAGGGGTCTGTCACGGGTTCTATCTCTTGATCAGCCGTAGTGGTCCACGACAGTTCAAGTAAAGGATGGGTTTTTCAAAGGTAGCAACCTCCGCTCAAAATAACTCTTGGTAGTGATGTAAATGGAAGGTTTGTGCTCATATTTCAAGAAGTCTCACATGGACTTTAGGAAGGCATGTACAGCAACGGCGTTTACTAGGTTTGTTCTAAACTTTGTATCATCCTCCCACTTCTGTGAGAAAAGTAATAGTGTCGCAATATAAAACTCAACTCATTTATTGAACCCCCAGCCTAGTGCTTTTTTAACAGGGGTGCATGCATCCCCTGGGGGTGCAAGGCATGACTGATAATTTATAAGGCGCATCATCATAATCACTCTGAATATATAATACTCAGAACTCGACTAATTTGTTCTGAAGTCAGGGGTCGAATGGCTTTTGAAATCATGTTAGTTGCGTTGCAAGAGTAAATCCCACGAATGTTGCGGGTTCGAGTGTCCTCTAGACCCGTCTCTTATGGATGGTGTCCAGAGAGGTGTAATAGTAACTACTACCAGCAACCCTTCGTTCATGAATGGATATGCAGACTTTTTTTTGCACATCATGACCGAATTCACTTCACTGCATCCGTAAAGGTGCAGTCTTCCCCGGGTGAGCTACTGATAATTGCTACTCTACAATTCTTAGCTTTATCACTTGGGGAAGATTTCTAGGGGTCAGGATTATAAAATCTTATATACAGTTTTTTTCTGGGGTTGGAGTGGCTACGAGGTATGGCGTCCAAATAGAATTCTAAAGGTACCAGGTTCGATTCCCAGGAGAGGGAGTATAATTTATAGATTTTTTTTGAGAACCACTTGTCCTGATAATGTCATACTACCCCCTGGTCTCATGGGCAATGAGATCGGATGCCTAGCCTTCTCGCATAAGGGCAACAAAATAGGAGGTCCCGTGTGCAAGTTGCCCACGTTAAAAATCCCACGGCAGTTGGAAATCGTAAAGAGTAGGCTTATCAGGTCGCTGCCCTGGCAACATTTAAAAATTAGGAAACCTACCCACCACAAAAATATGTATAGAATGTGCGATTCCTATACATTATATACACACATTGGGATTCTCGCCTGTGCTACGGAGTTCGTGCACTGCGCTGAGATCCTCCTTGTGTGATCTAAGAGAGGAGATCGGAACACTGATGGCGTTGTCTGTGTGCAATGAAGATAGTCCTTAAAAACCAAACGAAACCAAACCATCCTACCCACTGGTCTCTTGGGTAGTGAGATCGGATGCCTAGTCTTCTCGGGTACGGGCGAAAAAATGAGGTCCCGTGTGCAAGTTGCGTGCGTTAAAAATCCTTCGGCAGTTGAAAATTGTAAAGAGTAGGCCAAAAGGCTGCTGCTATGACAAAGTTTAAAAATTATAAACCTACCCACCACAAAAATATTTATAGAATGTGTGATTCATATATACACACATTGGGATTCTCGCCGGTGCTACGGAGTTCGTGTATTGTTCTGAGATTCTCCTTGTGTGATCTAAGGGAGGGGATCGGAGCACTGATGGAGTTGCCCGTGTGCAATGAAGATAATCCTTAAAACGAAACCAAATATAGAATTTAACACTTGTGTTCAGAAAAGCTCATTCTAGCCCTAATTACTTCCTAACAAAATCTGTCTGTTGCCTTCTGATATCTGCTCCTCTGATGAGAATTGGAAACTGTCATGAGTCTTAAGATACTCAGGAATTATTGTTAAAACTTCTCCCACATAAAATTTAATTTCGCTAGTTTATTTTTTGTTAAAACCAGTCACAATTTATGCTAGTTTATTTTTCATTTTAAAACCAATCACCGTTTAGGCTAGTTTATTTTAGTATATTTTCCACTTACATATCGTTATAATTATTGACATCGCCATATATGCTAAGTGTAACTAATTCTTTAGAATTTGTGTCTCTATTTATTAGGATAAGAGACCTTGCCGGAACTAATTATATCATCTGCCTTGACCTAATTCCTCCATATTGTAATAATCAGGACATACATAGAATAGTCCATACTGCTGGTCACCTCCCCCCAGATAATAACACGTTATCGTTAAGCGACCATCGACAACCAAGCTGACTTGAAACTAATACGTAATCCGAATGTGTGGGTCAGACAGTTTACTTCGTAGTTTGTGTTTCGCGACGGTCAACGTCTGAGTTTATATCTAAACAACACTCCAGGCTTGTTTCACGCAGCCAAATTTAATCTTTTTTACCTATTGTGATCGCTTTGCTGAGCGTAGACATCCCCACTTAACAAGATAAACATGCCACGCTTAGCTTACGCTGGCGTTTATTTGAGGGAAACGTATCTAGACTAAAATATAATGACCGGTGAATACTGACTTAGAGAAGCTAGCAAAACGTTAGCCAGAAAAATGAATAGAACTACTGTCACGGGGCCCATAGCACAAAATAAGGTTTAAAAACCTTGATCTAGTTTTATCACGTAGTGACGTAATTAACACGTGGTTAACTTGTGAGCACGTTGTTAATAGACTGAAAGCCTGAAGATCTCTTTGTTCCGAGTGATATACTGAAAGATGAAGAACTGTGTCTGAGGTCTGGTATAATACAATGAAGTCTGAAGAAATGTCTAAGATGTCACTGATTCACTGAATGCTGAATAACTCTGAAAGGCGTAACGATACACTGATAGGTGAAAAACTGTATCTTGATACCTGAATGATACACTAAAAAGATAAAAACTGTATCTGAGATTTGAGTGATACACTGAAGGCTGGTGAACTGTCTAAGATGTGACGCATTCACTGAATAACTGTGTGTAAGGCGTAATGATACATTGAACGGTGAAGAACTGTGTCTGAGATCTAAATGATACACTGAAGGCTGGAGACCTGTGATTTGAATAATACACTAGCTTTAAGAGTTCATGTGTTTTTTTTTTTTTTTTTTTTTAACCAGCGGCACTTAGGCTTTCAGCCCTTCGGCCCAATGACATGTCATTGCGAGGCTGGGGAACCTGAGGACTTTCCTTCCAACCCGGTCAAGAGCTTCGCTCCTTCCCATCCACAGAGGGTTTATCACAGGAGCCGTTCAGGCTATTCAGTCAAATTTCCGGCCGTAAACATTTCTTCAAACGCCGACGCCCGGGTTTGAGCCATGAACGCCTGGTCGCCAGTACAACGCCGAAGCCATTACACCAGCGCGGCTCCCCATGTGTGTGTTTAATAGATTAAATCACGAGAGATTTTTCTGGAGGCGATGTTCATAGAAACTCTAACGCATGGAGACTACTTTTTGAAACTTGCGATTGAGTCTGAAAACTGAGAAACCTTTCTATAAGATTTGAATGATAGTCTGGCATCTGGGAAACCTTAATGAGAGATTTGAATGATAGTCTGGCATCTGGGAAACCTTAATGAGAGATTTTAATGATAGTCTGAAAAATGAGGAACCTTAATATGAGATTTGAAGGGTAGTCTGAAAACTGAGGAACCTTAATATGAGATTTGAAGGGTAGTCTGAAAACTGAGAAACCTTAATATGAGATTTGAATGGTAGTCTGAAATCTGGGAAACCTAAATATGAGATTTGAATGGTAGTCTGAAAACTGAGAAACCTTAATATGAGATTTGAATGATAGTCTGAAATCTGGGAAACCTAAATATGAGATTTGAATGATAGTCTGAAAACTGAGAAACCTTAATATGAGATTTGAATGATAGTCTGAAATCTGGGAAACCTAAATATGAGATTTGAATGATAGTCTGAAAAATGGGAGACCTTAATGAGATATTTGAATGATAGTCTGAAAAATGGGAGACCTTAATGAGAGATTTGAATGATAGTCTGAAAAATGGGAGACCTTAATGAGAGATTTAATGGTAGTCTGAATAATGGGAGACCTTAATGAGAGATTTGAATGATAGTCTGAAAAATAGGAGACCTTAATGAGAGATTTGAATGAAAGTCATAAATCTGGGAAACCTTAATATGAGATTTGAATGGCAGCCTGAAAACTGGGAAACCTTAATATAGATTAGAATGATAGAATGATTGCGAGGAAACGTCTGTCTCAGTTGAGAATATTTGTAAGATAGGAGATCTCTTTCTGAGGATTTGTAGACGAGTTTTAATTTTTTTTATGGGACATAATTGAGATGTACAAGAAGGGAGTAGATGTAGCTAATGAAAGAATGACATCTCTTTCCTTTGTGAGTGTTATATGAGACTCGTTGTTATACAGACGTTGTGTTTAGAATGACGAGTGTGGATCACGTGAGAGGTGAGCATGTTTGAAAAGATATTTGAATGATATAGTGTAAAGATTGTAACTTGATTGGCTGAACGAAAATGAAGTCACAAGGCCAGATAGAAGAGACGACAGTAGTCAGAACGGATTTTTGCTAGGGATGAGATATGACGTCTACAGTTGTGTGTCAGGCGTCTGCGGGTTCGTGTTCCGTTGTGAGATTCTCAAGATGCTATGAGTTCTTACATTTGTCATGATGGGCAGCGTAAGTGTATTCAGTCAACAATCTGGCTAAGACAAATGTACTGTTGTGATTTGTCAGTATTAATGACACGTGGGAAATAAGAAAGTAAGCGTTTTTTTTTTTTTTTAACATTTTCATTGACGCTAATGTTGGACTTAACATAGATCGTCAGTAACAAAGTTCTGGTCCGGATTGATCTTGTACTATCTATCAGTCAATACCCTTTAGCTCCCCAAGGAGCATAGCCTTCAACAAACACATGCCAAGTCCTCCTGCCACGTGACATAGGCCTTCAACAAACACATGCCAAGTCCTCCTGCCACGTGACATAGGCCTTCAACAAACACATGCCAAGTCCTCCTGTCCTGTGCCATCAGCTCAAGTTATGTCCACGTCATCCTGATCGTTGTAACTGAACTGACATTGTGCTCATTGACCAATCTTCCCTGATAAACAAGTCTTTAACACATTTATGCCAAGAATTCCTGTCCTGTGCCATCAGCTCAAGTTATGTCCACGTCATCCTGATCGTTGTAACTGAACTGACATTGTGCTCATTGACCAATTTTCCCTGAGATACATAAGTCTTTAACACATTCATGCCAAGCATTTCTGTCCTGTACCATCAGCTCAAGTTATGTCCACGTCATCCTGATCGTTGTAACTGAACTGACATTGTGCTCATTGACCAATCTTCCCTGAGAAACATAAGTCTTTAACACATTCATCCCACATTCCTGTCCTGTGCCATCAGCTCAAGTTATGTCCACGTCATCCTGATCGTTGTAACTGAACTGACATTGTGCTCATTGACCAATCTTCCCTGAGAAACATAAGTCTTTAACACATTCATCCCACATTCCTGTCCTGTGCCATCAGCTCAAGTTATGTCCACGTCATCCTGATCGTTGTAACTGAACTGACATTGTGCTCATTGACCAATCTTCCCTGAGAAACATAAGTCTTTAACACATTCATCCCACATTCCTGTCCTGTACCATCAGCTCTAGTTATGTCCACGTCATCCTGATCGTTGTAACTGAACTGACATTGTGCTCATTGACCAATCTTCCCTGAGAAACATAAGTCTTTAACACATTCATCCCACATTCCTGTCCTGTGCCATCAGCTCAAGTTATGTCCACGTCATCCTGATCGTTGTAACTGAACTGACATTGTGCTCATTGACCAATCTTCCCTGAGAAACGTAAGTCTTTAACACATTCATCCCAAGCATTCCTGTCCTGTGCCATCCTTTTGAGATCTTTCCTCGTCTTCTTTATCCTTGTCATGTCTGTCTCTATTTGACTTCTCCGTGTGTTTTTCAGTCGCTCTCTACCTCTCTTATCCGGTGTGATCCAGGCATGTATTGTAATGATGTCAGCATGTTACCTCAGTTGTTGCTTTATCCAGTGTGGTCCAGAACAAGCCAGTATTGTAATGATGTCAGCATGTTACCTCAGTTGTTGCTTTATCCAGTGTGGTCCAGAACAAGGCCAGCATTGTAATGATGTCAGCATGTTACCTCAGTTGTTGCTTTATCCAGTGTGGTCCAGAACAAGGCCAGCATTGTAATGATGTCAGCATGTTACCTCAGTTGCTGCTTTATCCAGTGTGGTCCAGAACAAGGCCAGCATTGTAATGATGTCAGCATGTTACCTCAGTTGCTGCTTTATCCAGTGTGGTCCAGAACAAGCCAGCATTGTAATGATGTCAGCATGTTACCTCAGTTGCTGCTTTATCCAGTGTGGTCCAGAACAAGCCAGCATTGTAATGATGTCAGCATGTTACCTCAGTTGCTGCTTTATCCAGTGTGGTCCAGAACAAGCCAGCATTGTAATGATGTCAGCATGTTACCTCAGTTGCTGCTTTATCCAGTGTGGTCCAGAACAAGCCAGCATTGTAATGATGTCAGCATGTTACCTCAGTTGTTGCCTTATCCAGTGTGGTCCAGAACAAGGCCAGCATTGTAATGATGTCAGCATGTTACCTCAGTTGTTGCCTTATCCAGTGTGGTCCAGAACAAGCCAGCATTGTAATGATGTCAGCATGTTACCTCAGTTGCTGCTTTATCCAGTGTGGTCCAGAACAAGCCAGCATTGTAATGATGTCAGCATGTTACCTCAGTTGTTGCCTTATCCAGTGTGGTCCAGAACAAGGCCAGCATTGTAATGATGTCAGCATGTTACCTCAGTTGTTGCCTTATCCAGTGTGGTCCAGAACAAGCCAGCATTGTAATGATGTCAGCATGTTACCTCAGTTGCTGCTTTATCTAGTGTGGTCCAGAACAAGCCAGCATTGTAATGATGTCAGCATGTTACCTCAGTTGTTGCCTTATCCAGTGTGGTCCAGAACAAGGCCAGCATTGTAATGATGTCAGCATGTTACCTCAGTTGTTGCCTTATCCAGTGTGGTCCAGAACAAGCCAGCATTGTAATGATGTCAGCATGTTACCTCAGTTGCTGCTTTATCCAGTGTGGTCCAGAACAAGCCAGCATTGTAATGATGTCAGCATGTTGCCTCAGTTGTTGCCTTATCCAGTGTGGTCCAGAACAAGGCCAGCATTGTAATGATGTCAGCATGTTACCTCAGTTGTTGCCTTATCCAGTGTGGTCCAGAACAAGGCCAGCATTGTAATGATGTCAGCATGTTACCTCAGTTGTTGCCTTATCCAGTGTGGTCCAGAACAAACCAGCATTGTAATGATGTCAGCATGTTACCTCAGTTGTTGCCTTATCCAGTGTGGTTGTAGAAAAATCTGCGAGAATAAACGCTCAATTCAGTAAGAGTTAGGCATAAAACGATAATAAATACATTAGCCCGCATGTGTCTGACGGTTGGCATCTTTGACGCCAGCAGCGCTGCTTTTTGCACAGTGCTAAGCCTATAGAACGATTTCACGGTAATAGTCTGACACGCTTTTAGTTTCGTTTTCGAGAGACACTACTAATATTTAACATTTGCCCAATCTGCTGCATACACTTTGTAGTCTAGCCTTATAATTAACAATTGGCGGAAGCGTGCCGCAAAATAACTATCTGAAGTAACGCTTTCTGTCAACTTTGACGAAAAATTTAATAGTAATCCTTACATTGTTTGGTAGTATTACACGATACAATACTAATTAGTAACGCAAATTCTTAACCCGCTCCGTCTACACCCCGCTTTGCTGACACAGTCTGCAACGCATATACACACACTGTGAAAAAGCCAGCCAAAGCAAAACCACGCAGACAATTTTATTTTCCTCCTAGTGGTAGCATTTCTGACATAACTAAAACAAGTTAGTTATTTGCAAAAATACATGCTAGCAAGATGAAGGAGAGGAAAGATGGCGGACTTGTGCAAAATTTTATTTGACGATTGACATGACAAAAATTGAAAAGTTAAACCATTATGAAGTTCCCCATAAAAATTATATGGTAGTATGATGTGGAGTTCGCTGAACAAGAATGTACTTTAAATAATATGATAGTCCCAGTATTAGATAAGTTATTGAAGAAATACTAATATCTACGGACACTCGACCAGACAGACTGGCGTTCCTGCTTATGTTTTTTGGTAACATTAGGGGACGCAAGCTTGGAAAAGAGGCGGGGAGGTACATTCAAATTTGCTTGGGTAAACAGAGTATAAATGGGAAAGGGGAGCGGTAGGAAAAATGTAATCCTAAACGAAACATCTTTTTGTATTGGGCATGACAAAAGCAGACTGGCCAATCGACCACCAGACGCAGAAATTGTTCGAAATTATTTTGGTTTTTCATTAAAACTGCATTTGAATTCAAGTAATCGAACGTTTCAATTGGCCAGTGCTAGTAAATATTAGCAAAAGGCTTTGACTATTCATTGCCAGTTGAACTAAAAATTGTATTCAGATACGCTGAAAAAACAGCTGTGTTAATTGTAAACTTAAATAAAGAATAAATTCACAGTCTGTGCAGTTCGGAGGAAGCTGAGGCCATTTCTTCACACAGTCAGCGTCATTTGTTTATATATTTCTTGATTGTGGTAAGGATATTTTATGAAATTTAATATGTTTGGTCCAACTACAAAGTTAGATACTGCTATGGGGAAAAAGTGAAGGACATGTCGGAAGCAGACATTGTTGAGTCCTCACATTAAACGGTATCTAACTGATGTATGTTGTTATGATTATGTTGTCATATTATTGTATTAAAATAGATTAGTAAGCCTCTGTGTTCAATGAACACTGTTTAACATGCCTGAAGCAAATATATTTAAAAAGAAAAGAAGAGAATATCATATCAAAGGAAATGTGGTTACGCCACATTATTGTATGGAGGAAAAGTATGTGAACGTACAGTGGCGTATCTGCTATAAGGACTTGAGGTGTGGTCACAGCAAGGTGGGAGTCCTGTATAATTCGGGGTGAGTGCACTTGTAAGGCACGCGAGGCTGACCCCATACCCACGTAGGAAATTAAGTGTTAGAATAAGTGATCAGAGATAAAAGGCCAGGGTGTCCTTTTGTTGCAGAGGGTCTATGTTCCTGTTGCCGGCTGGTGACAGGAAACCTGCTGAGTACTAATAAACGCCAACCAGTCTCCAACCAGTCTTATATGCTGTCGAAGATAACAGTAGGAGCTTTGGCGAGTGGTGAAATTGAACTTTCTGCAACTACACATTGAAATATCTTACAACAAGGACTCCCAGGTGATGAGTTAGACATCTGGGGCATCTCTGACAGTTTCTTGTGTTTCAAAACAATACACAGGACGTTTATGGGGGTAGGATGAACTACAGCCCTCATATACAGTGACTCTCCCTTTAGATGAATAAAGTGAATTCTTTTAATATTTCCTACAGGAAAGACATATATAAATACATAATAACTTTTTAGTTATTGGGCAAATTGTCCCAAAATTTTAATTGTTCTTTTCTGTAAACTATCTTGTCCTTATTTTCAAAGACCTGTCCACAAGCTATGAATGGACAGGCAAAATAAATTGTAAAGATTTGTTCAAAGAAAAACTTAACTGCTAGTTTTATTATCTTCTTTATAGAAACTTAAAGTGTTTGACTGTTGTGTACCATCATTTCACTTCTCCCCTAGACACTAGGTACACCATACACTAGAGCCAGAATAGTGACCGTGTGAGACCTAGGGAGGTAGCGTTAGGTTTTCTGCACATAATTCATCATCATCATTTATAGAGTCAGAGACCTACATGTGCTTGACCTCACACGGTTATAGCAGACACCTTTTCATTCTTTTAGGATACCATCATAACGTCCCCAGCAAAATCAACTTTGCTACAGTGGTCCAGAACAAGCCAGCATTGTAATGATGTCAGCATGTTACCTCAGTTGTTGCCTTATCCAGTGTGGTCCAGAACAAGCCAGCATTGTAATGATGTCAGCATGTTACCTCAGTTTTTGAATTATCAAGTGTGATGTAGAACAAGGCCAGCCTTGTAATGATGTCAGCATGTTACCTCAGTTGTTGCCTTATCCAGTGTGGTCCAGAACAAGGCCAGCCTTGTAATGATGTCAGCATGTTACCTCAGTTGTTGCCTTATCCAGTGTGGTCTAGAACAAGGCCAGCATTGTAATGATGTCAGCATGTTACCTCAGTTGTTGCCTTATCCAGTGTGGTCCAGAACAAGGCCAGCATTGTAATGATGTCAGCATGTTACCTCAGTTGTTGCCTTATCCAGTGTGGTCCAGAACAAGCCAGCATTGTAATGATGTCAGCATGTTACCTCAGTTTTTGAATTATCAAGTGTGATGTAGAACAAGGCCAGCCTTGTAATGATGTCAGCATGTTACCTCAGTTGTTGCCTTATCCAGTGTGGTCCAGAACAAGGCCAGCCTTGTAATGATGTCAGCATGTTACCTCAGTTGTTGCCTTATCCAGTGTGGTCTAGAACAAGGCCAGCATTGTAATGATGTCAGCATGTTACCTCAGTTGTTGCCTTATCCAGTGTGGTCCAGAACAAGGCCAGCATTGTAATGATGTCAGCATGTTACCTCAGTTGTTGCCTTATCCAGTGTGATCCAGAACAAGGCCAGCATTGTAATGATGTCAGCATGTTACCTCAGTTGTTGCCTTATCCAGTGTGGTCCAGAACAAGGCCAGCATTGTAATGATGTCAGCATGTTACCTCAGTATTTGTCTTATCCAGTGTGGTCCAGAACAAGCCAGCATTGTAATGATGTCAGCATGTTACCTCAGTTTTTGAATTATCAAGTGTGATGTAGAACAAGGCCAGCCTTGTAATGATGTCAGCATGTTACCTCAGTTGTTGCCTTATCCAGTGTGGTCCAGAACAAGGCCAGCCTTGTAATGATGTCAGCATGTTACCTCAGTTGTTGCCTTATCCAGTGTGGTCTAGAACAAGGCCAGCATTGTAATGATGTCAGCATGTTACCTCAGTTGTTGCCTGATTCAGTGTGGTCCAGAACAAGGCCAGCATTGTAATGATGTCAGCATGTTACCTCAGTTTTTGCCTTATCCAGTGTGGTCCAGAACAAGGCCAGCATTGTAATGATGTCAGCATGTTACCTCAGTTGCTGCCTTAATCAGTGTGGTCCAGAACAAGGCCAGCATTGTAATGATGTCAGCATGTTACCTCAGTTGTTGCCTTATCCAGTGTGGTCCAGAACAAGGCCAGCATTGTAATGATGTCAGCATGTTACCTCAGTTGCTGCCTTAATCAGTGTGGTCCAGAACAAGGCCAGCATTGTAATGATGTCAGCATGTTACCTCAGTTTTTGCCTTATCCAGTGTGGTCTAGAACAAAGCCAGCATTGTAATGATGTCAGCATGTTACCTCAGTTGTTGCCATATCCAGTGTGGTCCAGAACAAGGCCAGCATTGTAATGATGTCAGCATGTTACCTCAGTTGTTGCCTTATCCAGTGTGGTCCAGAACAAGGCCAGCATTGTAATGATGTCAGCATGTTACCTCAGTTGTTGCCTTATCCAGTGTGGTCCAGAACAAGGCCAGCATTGTAATGATGTCAGCATGTTACCTCAGTTGTTGCCTTATCCAGTGTGGTCCAGAACAAGGCCAGCATTTTATTGATGTCAGCATGTTACCTCAGTTGTTGCCTTATCCAGTGTGGTCCAGAACAAGGCCAGCATTGTAATGATGTCAGCATGTTACCTCAGTTTTTGAATTATCAAGTTTCAGTCTCTTTGTCTAACCTCTTGTTCCACTATCACATGTCTGGTTCTTGTCATCAGTTCCACACACTGGTCATCATGTCATGCCATTTCAGTCTCTCTAATATGCTCCAGCACCCATTTATAAAAGTCTGTAACTTCATGCGTGTTATGTTTGTTGTTGTCCGTATTTCACGGCCATACAATAATCTTGTGTTTTGCTACATTTCTTTTGAGTTTCCCCACGCAACGAAAGTTGCTCCTGCCTTTTGCGTTCGTATTTGCTTTGGCCATTGATTTATAGATGATTTGGAGAGGAAACAAGAATGACATACTGCTAATTATCTGTTTATTCATGTTTCTCATCTGTAAATAAATTCATCGACGTTGAGCAGTCAGCACGCCACGATGTCGTGATGATCTCAGAATCTACTTGTTTGTTGAGTCTTGAGAATAATCCACCTAGTAAAGTACCACCATTACTAATACTAACATCAACGATCACCATGAAATATGTTGGGCCACCATCACTAACCAAATCAGTTTATAACATTTTTATGTTTTATTGGTAAATGGAAAGTTACGAGAGTTTTGTCAGAGTTGGGGTTGAAAATAGGGAGGCCTCTTTATCAGGTCATTGGTGAACTGAAAGTGGAGTGAGAAAATAGGGAGGCCTCTTTATCAGGTCATTGGTGGACTGAAAGTGAAGTGAGTCATCAGAAAATAAGGAGGCCTCTTTATCAGGTCAAAGTGGAGTGAGTCTTCAGAAAATAGGGAGGCCTGTTTATCAGGTCATTGGTGGACTGAAAGTGGAGTGTGTCTTCAGAAAATTACATCATGTCACATTATTTTGTTAAATCTCCTTTTCCTCTTTGGAGACGTCCCAGTCGCAACAAGAAGATGCATTACGTTTGTGTGTGTTTGTCCTTGTAAGATATATACATGTGTGTGTTCATTGTAGGTAGTCCCAAGCTAACTCAGGCTATACAAATATGTCTTCCTTTTGAATGAGAAAAAAACAAAACTATTTAGAACTGTAAAGTTCTCGTATTCAGGTCTGTACTCTGACGGTCATATTACCCCGCCCGGACATGTTGGAAGGTGTGTCTAGAACTCGATACCACATCTGCTGTACCTCGGATGTTATCCCCGAGTTTGTAACTCCCCTGGACTAAGAGGGTTGACCTGTGCACACATATTTCTATAGCTCTTTCCAGATTTTTGTTTTAGCAATTTTATCACGATGGCCTAATAGGGTGGGTGGTTCTTGTTCGTTTGCTAAATCTTGCTCACCATCCCCCAAGCTATTTTGTCACAATGCCTTCTAAATGATAATGAGCATGTTGTTTGAAGGTAAACAGACATCCTTTACAAGTATATAATCTATCATTTATATGCGTGGAAAGCCCATCTTGTAAGCAAGGAATGGAGAAAGGCGAACGGAGTCTACATCCCGAAGGAACAAAATTCCACAGACATCAGTCAGTTCAGGCCAATCTCACTACTTATTGTGGAAGGGAAGATATTCTTCTCAGTGATGGCTAAAAGGCTCACCACATACCTCCTGGAGAATGGGTCCATTGACACTACCATCCAGAAAGGAGGTACCCCAGGTACAAAAGGGTGTCTAGAGCATGCCACAATGATCTGGGAAGCAATTCAAAAGGCAAAGTCTGACAGAGAAAACCTCCATGTAATCTGGTTGGATCTAGCAAGTGCTTATGGGTCCGTTCCACACCAGATGTTGTGGCAGTCCCTAGAAATGTATCATGTTCCACAAGAAATTGCAGCAATGATGAGGCTGTATTTCGCAGGGTTCTCTGTCAGATTTTCAACCAGAGAGTACACAACGAAGTGGATTGACCTTCAAGTTGGAATAGCGATGGGATGTACCATTGTGAACGGTGGTTTAGTTTTGATAGAGAGAAAGAATGTAAAAAATGGTATGGATGGGTTTGGTTGCAGATTATTTGTCATTAATGAAGGGAGATAAGATGTGTAAGATTAGGCTTTGTCTTAAGGGAAGTAACTTAGAATTAAGTCCATTACAGGTTTGAGTGAGTGAAAAAAAAAGTATTGCACGAGAAAGTCGAGATGCGTAAACACATGTTAGGCGTGAACGAAGAATGTTAAAAACGGGGTTTTGACGGAGTCTGGTTTGAGACGCGCTAAGTGTAGGCAGGGAAAGGTGTTTCTCTCAAGTGTGTAGTTAGATATTGAACGTGCAGCGTAAGATTTTATATTGTTGTATAAGATATATTCGGAGCACCAAAGTGTGTGTGTAAGAAAAAGTGTATTTCAAATGAAGAAACAAAACAGGTACGTTTTGACATTTTGATTATTTACTGCGTATGTGACTCAGCAGACCAGGTCTGAGCAGAGGACAGTAAACAGATGAAATCTTGGTAAAAGTGACAGCCCTGGCGGTTAAGGCCAGTTTCTCGTATAGAGATATAACAAGAAACATGGGAAAAGAAACATAAACAGAAGAACGACAGGAAGTTCTGTCTGAATAAATATATGACATGTTCTATAGCTGGGACAAGTAATAGTAAGAAGACAAGCAAATGTATGTGAAAAATGGATACTGAGATTGTTTGAAACTGAAGATTGTATTTTGCAAGACTGCCAACCTTGAAGAGAAAGGTTGGGCATACCATTTTTACTCAGTTATTAACGTATGTTAATAAAGTTCTACCATTGATATTTTCACTGCTGTTTTTGAGTGGTATCGATTGATCAACAGTGAGTATAAAGAAAAAGTAGAGTCAGTCTGAGTGAAGGAAGTTCCTAGTATTCACGGTTACAACACACTATCGACTGGGAAAGGGCAGTAGCTCTACACGATGCAAATCCCATCCTCGGCCACAGATATTTCATGGTGCCCGTGACCAGCCCTACAGTAGGCAGTAGCAAAGACAACAAATGACAGGGTAACTAATGGTGCGAGTAACCAGCCCTACACTAGAATAGCTCAAGAAACTTTTATAACTCAATGATAGTTCAAGAAACTTTTATAAAGCAAGACAGACTCCACTCAGATGTCAGTTTCGGCATCACATATTAGGTACGGTTGCGTCAAATATTTTCGTATCTAGCACTACAACGGTCACAGACTATTTTGGTGCACCTAACCCCATACAAGATAGAGATTTAAAAGACTGCAGACAGAACGAAGGTCAAGTTCATTAAGAAGAGATTACACAGAAAGAAAGAATCCTGCGAGCGAAAAAACAAATCAAGACAAAACAGAAGTCAAGTAAAGTGAAGCGACATCAAAAACAACGAAGTCTATCCAAAGCATCACGAAGGTCAAGTTCATTAAGAAGATACAAATCGAAGGAATCCTGCGAGCTGAAGAAATAAAGCAAGACAACACAGAAGTCAAGACATCACGAAGGACAAGTGCACAAGAAGAATAAAGAACAAAACAGTCTACATCAACCGACAACCGTCAGAATACAGGTACATGCATGAGATAACAATCTGAATGATCAACAGGCCCAACGCGCAAAAATAATAGTATACAGCCGTATAAGACAAAAATTGTGTTGATTAATTCTGAAATACTGGAGGAGCAAGTGTGTATCCCAATCAAGGAAAACAGATTATGTAACACATAAACATTTAGAAACAAATTAAGTTAATTATTACTGTACTAACAGTTAAATTAAAATTAGATTGATAATTGTTTTGTTTCTCATAAGAATTATATGTATTGTACACAATTTTTAATAATTCTCTTACAGTCAACCAAAGATCTGCAAATTGTTTTTTTTTATCAGGTCGGTGTTTCTATTAAATACGCAACTGTAGTGAAATTAACAACGATACAACGGTAAAATACCTCCATTTGATAAACATTTAAGTAAAAACAGTAATGTAGGCTTGAATTTCATGATCGCAGTCCGACTTCATCCTCCATAATAAACTTGCTAGCAGGAGGGAATCGGCGATAAAAAGCAAAAAAATAACTCGGAAAGATTGCGTGAGACTAGAAAGGCTATAACGAGACTCAATTACGGGGATATCTTGATGGAAACGTTCTCCAGTTCATCGCTGACTTCCCAAGTTGTCAGGGAAAAAAGTCAAGATGCAAATCGACAGAAGGGACCATAGATATGTTTAGGTTAATTCTGTATGCATGCACTGTTAAAACATTTATAGTCGACGCTTTTGCAATTACGACGATCGATTTGAATTCAGCGGCTATCGCATGCGCGAAGTTCACTAAATGTAAAAAGTTCTCGAATTTTTCTGTCTTAAATAACTTTCCTAATATGAGGAATACAAAAATAGCTTCCATTCTGAGCTTTGCAAATCGCTTAATTTTACAGACGGATAAACTAATTTCGAAGATAAGTGAAAAAGACAGTGTTGTTTTATCATCGAACGACTTTTGAATTCTATGAGCCCCAACTGTCGCTAATTGTACGGTGGTAAACGACCTCGATGACTGTCTTTGTTCTAAATGGCTCGTAGTATGGACAGAGGGTTATTTGCCCGTAGCTGTGTCTAAATATAACTTTTAACGCCACACCTTTCTTGCATAAGTTCCTGTCTGTTCAAAAATCAATTACATTTTTGAAGCAACAAAAGTAGTAGACGGACAGACTAATGCAGATAAAATCCATACTTTAGGTCTCATTAGTCATTCGGTCAATGTACTTTGAAATTCAAAAAAAACCTAGGCAGTGATTGGCATAGACAAGCATTTCTTTCATTATGACGAGGGGCGATTTGGGGTCATGATCTAAATTTCAATAGTTGTTCAGTGATAGACACAGATTTTAAAGTGTGGTGATTTCCATATGAAAGAAAGTGAAAGAAGTTTAGGGACGCCATACTATAGCCAGCAGCTCAGCTGAGTTTTGCTAGCAATTCTGTGTTATTTATTCATAATCTGGTAAGATTGAAATTATTTCCTTATATATTTTGAATATTGTTTCATGTTTGAGTGATTTGATACTGCCATATCGAAATCTAGCCTTACAAACAAGTAGGGATTTGCTCTAGACCCCCCCGCCCTAGTCAGGGTCTAGGGACCAACAATGTACATAAACTCCAGCAAGGGTTAGGCAAGACAGATCAAGTGTTGAGAATAATGAAACATATTACCTATCCTCTTTTAGGGCAGAAAACTAATAAATATTTTTCAGAATCTATGGTCTGGGAGGATCTATCTGATGTAAAACCACCATGGTAAATGTGCTGTTTGGTCAGAGAGATCTGACCTGTCTGTATGATGTGGTTGTTGTGTCAGTGTTGTGTCCAGACGTGGGTAGAGAATAGATTTTGACACATGGCCCATACTTTGATTGCAGAGCTGTGAGTTTCTGTTGTCAACAAAGCAGTGTCTATTCAGTTGGTGACTTTACTCGAGTGTATCGGTGCAGTACTTGTGACAGAGACCACCATTATTGCCCGCCAGCCCGGAGAGGTGGGACCACCTGATTTCAGCACCAGAGCTACAACTACAAGATGAGTGAGCCTCTGGTCTGCTGGACATTCACCAACGCTGTGTAGTTACTAATATCCCCATACAAATTCCCACCATTTTCTGGACACTGTGTAGTCAATATAGACAGGTGTGATGAGGCCACCCCAACAGCACAAACATTAACTATCCTCCCAAGTAGATGACTACTAGAACATTTTAATAAAACTAACTAGTATAGTACATATATATGTACACTATTGCATTTATGATATAATATTCCATGCATTTCTTTCATAATCTCTAAATCCTTTTAAGTTCTGGTCAACCTAAAAAATTGATCCAGAACACAATAAATGTAATATAATTTTATCAAAAATTTTACACACGTGAGTTAGTTCAGTGTATTTTAACATTTATTAATATTATTAGTCTTGTTAAATATCTGTGGGTATATCTATAACATATTACACCACACTACATATCATAACCCTAGACACTTTACGTAGCCACATTCATTAAAAAAAAAATTAAGTGTGAGGTCGTAGTGGTAGCAAGAAAGGCCTTCTGACAATTCTCAACTACATTTTATCTCAGGAGCCTTCACAGCTGGCCTCATACAATTACATTTAGTAATATCACCATCATACAATACCATCAACACCACTACAAACACTTACAGGTCAAGACAAGATGCAACAACAACAACAACTTACGGTGGGTTTAGATCCTAATGTGGCTGCTCTTGAGCAGGTAGCTAAGGCTATGACATCCATTAGAAATGAAAGTAAGTTCCAGAATATCCGGAACAGCATAACACCATATGCAGGGAATCCTACTTTATGTAGAAAATGGTTGCTCGAGATACAAAAATATTGCACTTCGGTCAATATGGACCAAGGTGAGTACAAACAAGTTGCATATCTTTCCTCATGCGGGTTAGTAGTAGATTTTATAAGACGCAGGTTTGACACTGTCCCAGATGAGACATGGGAAGATTTTAAGAAAGAACTAATAAGAAGGTATGCACAAATTACGGATGCATCTTATGCGTGGACGATGCTGAGGAGCATACAACAACAAGCAGAGGAACCCATTCAAATGTTCAGCGACAGGTTGTTAAACCTAGCGGAAGAAGTTTTCTTGGGGCAACAAATTAACCAGCAAGAGGTGGAAAAACAATTAGTAGGCATATTCGTCGATGGGTTGAATGGGATACCAATTAAATTACATCTCCTCAGGAAGGACCCACAAAACTTGTCACAGGCCATTGCACTTGCTACAGCCGAAGAGAACCTTAGAAGAAGACTGGACCTCAGGCTTGGTAGAGTGGTTCCATGTGAAGAAACACAGGAAGAACCTATGGAGATGGGACATTGTCAACAAAGAAGGATAGAAAGACGAGGGAGAGGAAGGGAAACGTTTTATAGGTCAAGACAGGTAGACCGCGAGCCAATCGTGTGTTATGCTTGCAATAGGCTGGGACATAAAGCCTTTGCGTGTAATTATAGGCCACTAGAGCCACAACACTCAGTAAGGAGAGTTGAGACCTTTAACCCGAGACGTAGTAGACAACACAATAGACAACACAATAGACAACAATATTACAACCAGTCCGAAAAGAATAGACAAGAGAATGAAGTAAACACCAACAGAGGGAGACTCATCAGGGAGATAGTACAACCACAGGACAAGATGGAGAAAGGATATATTGATACAATAAGTGGAAGGCAACCACAAGTGAACATGATAGGAAGGGCACATGTTAGGTATAACCAACAACCATACCATAGACAATGGGCCAGAGTACACCATCCTGCAAGTTGGTTTGACAAGAAAGGATGGCTACAAAAGACATGTCAAGAATACAGAAATAGGAAGATGAATTGGGATGGTTCAGTTATAAACAGGAACAAATATGAAAGGAGAAACATATATACAGATCGCGAAATTGGGAAATGGAAATGTAACCAATATCAAAATAAACAGGGACATAATAGAACATGGAATAACAGGGACAGGACATCCCGACTTTCAACAGCAACTATGGATCAGGACATTGGGACAGCGTGAATAGGAGAAGAACTAGAATAGATTTGAGGAATTTTGTTGGAGACATCAGGAGAGGAGTCAAAGACAAGAAAATACAAATAAATGAAATTGAAAAACAAGAAAGAAAACAACGTATCCCTAAAAGAAGACAAGTAGCAACAGCAATCGAGCTAGCTCATAAACCAGACCCTTGCTCATGTATTGTCGAAATACACGGAAGGAGATATAGAGCATTGGTAGACTCAGGGGCTACTGTAAGCCTCATTAGGTTTGGACTTTATAAACAGATACGAGGCGTAGCTCAATACAGAAAGTCACAAAATACACTTACCTCGGTGTCAGGAGAAAACCTGAAAGTGATGGGAACAGCTATGGTGCAAATGAGAATTGGCAATATGATCGTGGAACACACGTTCACCATTGTGAAGGGGATGACGAGAAATATCATACTAGGACGTGATTTTCTGCTAAAACATAAGGCTCAAGTACATTTTGATACTCACCAACTGAAGATACATGGTGAATGCATCAGGTTACAGGACGACATATACATAGCGTCCATAATCCGAAACAAAACAACAGTTACGCTGCGACCGAATGAAGTCGGTATTGTTCAAGGCAAGTTGAAAAGATCCCCATATTTCAACCAAGGACAAACGGTCTTAACACTTGACTGGGAAGATGGAGATATACTAGATGAACCCGGACTAGAAATGGTAGAAGGAATAGTACAAATTGGAAAAAGACAACAATTTCCAACGATGATTATAAACACCACGGGAAAAACAGTTAGAATACCAAGAGGATTTGTATTAGGAAGGGTACAACTGATGGAAGGTCAGGAAGGAAATATGGAATACCAAGAAAAGCACCAAATACAAGAAACTATGAACAATAACAACGCGCGTCAGAGACAAAATCGGAAACCACAAACAGTGGTGGTACCACAACATAGAGTTAACAGCAAGATATACAGAGAGCAGAAGAAAGTGGAAACAAGGAAGCAGGACAAGATAGGATTCAAGGAAGATATATGCACACCATTCAGACTCAATGCAGTGTTAGGCGAGAAAAAGCACACAAAAGAGAATGGAATACAGAGAGTTAACGGTGTAACAGAAAAGATGGAAAGGATCAAAATACCTCAACCAAGTATAGAGCAGTTGAGGAAAGAAATAAAAGCCATCCTTGGAAGAACTAAACCAGACATCGTGGTACTAAAGGAGGTGCAGAAAATTCTGGAAGAAAAGTTTGATATAGACTTATCACAAAGAAAGGAAGAAATCTACAAGCTTGTCGTAGACGAAATAGAGGAAGATAGACCGATGGATATAAGAGGCTATATAAGGAGCCATAGTATGTATAGTATGAGAGGCAGTGTTCAAGAAAGATGTACACGGATTCCCAATAACACACCACACTACACGGAAGGACATAAACAACATAACAATACACATGAACGGATAGGAACACGGCAGGAAGAACACAAGTCCATGCAGAACCGGGAACAACATCTGATCGGTTAACCCCAAACCCCCAAATCTTACACAGCGAACAAGAGGAGATGGGCACATATAGGCCAGAAATCTTACACAGCGAACAAGAGGAGATGGGCACATATAGGCCAGAGGAAGACAGGATACAAGTATGGCAGGATACAGAGAGTAAACAGTACAATGAGATTCTAGAAGATACGACAGGAATAAGGAAACAATGGAATAATATTGAAACAGAAATAGATGCACCGTACAAACATACGAGAGCTGCAGAACAAAGAAACAGAGCACAGGAGCAGCAGCTATTGAAACAAAAGGAGCAACAGATAGATACTAAACAACAAAGTGGTGCAAGTCAAACTCAGAATATAGAGGAGACATCAGCTAAAGATTCAGATACGCAGGAAGAGATGGAAGAAGAAAATATAAGAGGGATGAAGAGACAGCGGTCGTCATCATCAGACGATTCAGAGGATTACAGAAGGCGTCTAGCAAAGTTGAGACATGTAGAAGAGGTCAGACTAAAGAGGAAGATTAAAGTAAGAAATAGCAGTGTAGCAGAGATGAAGGACATACGGGCAATTGTTCAATATATGGACAGGAAATTTGAAGAATTGGAAAAGGAGAAATATAGTCATAGAGAAGTGCAAAAGGAACAAGATGGAAAGACCAAGGGAACGGGTCAATGGGAAATAGACAGTGTCGACCAGGGAAGGTCGAAGAAAAACAAAGAGGAAGAAGGAAATAAAGATAGAACAAAAATAGAACAGTTAACTGCACTTTGCGCAGATTTAGAGAAGAAGTTGGAAGAGTTAGAAAAGAGACAGGATATGAATAGACACACATCAGAGAAAAAGGAAGATGTCACAGCACCTGGGGCAGGTGATGATATAAAGAAAGCCACAGAGAAGGCGAAGCAGAAAGAGGAAGAAGTTCAGAAACATGAAAGTAGTAGAAGTGCAGATCGACGAGAATACCGATCTAAGAGTAGAGATACTGAGAGCAGAGAGGCTAGTAATAGGAGAGATACGAGTCGAGGAGAATACCGATTCAGGACTAGAGAGAGCGAGGAGAATAGGAGAGATAATAGTAGAGAAAGAAGGAGGGATACGGATCGAAGGGATTTCCGATCCAAGAGCCGAGATAGGCTGAGAAATAGAAGGGAGGATAGAAGAGATACGGGTCGACGGGAATACCTATCCAAGAGTCCAGGGGGATTAGATACATAGAGAAAAAGAACACATACAGATTGAGGGAATTACCGATCTAAGAGCCGGGAGGCTAGAAAGGAGGAAGAGAGAGGAAATACGGATCGAAGGGAGTACCGATCCAAGAGCCGAGAGGCTAGAAAGGGAGATAGAAATAGGAGTAGTAGTATGAGAGATACTAGGAGTACAAGTCGAGGTAGAGACAAATTAAAGAGTACAGAATCTGAGAGGAACCCAGGGAGTACGAGAAGGGAAGAAATGGAAGATAGAGGGAAACCGAGGCAAACGGTTGATGAAGTAAGAAGTAAGGAGGTTGAGAGAAACTCGGGAGATACACGAGATACAGAGGTGGAGAGGAAGCAAAGTGTTGACGAGGTTAGACGAGAAGAGGAGACTCAAGATTTGGATAAACAGATAGAGTTAGAAACGCTTAGAGCCAGAGAGGCTAGGATGATGGAGATGCTAAAATTGATGAATAAGTTAGCATAGGAGGAGGCTATGGGAGGAGACATAGCATATGTTATATGGAACAAGGTGGCGGCGGTTGCTAGTCTTAAAAAGGACAAGTATGATTGGTCCATACCGCACTTAAGAAGTAAACTGAGCACACCTGACCAATAGGGTACTGCAGTAGAGGAGAGGAGGAAAGGAGATGTAAGAAGTAGATTAGAGGCCATGGTAGTATGGCGGAAATTATGTGAAACGCCGTGGTGACGACGGCAAGAATAGTGCAGACTGAGATTTTGGGTGAGGCCGTGGAGGAGGACGGCAGTTATGGAGCAATATGAGGTATGGAGATACGGAGTAATATGGGGGTGGAGATTTTGAGGAGGCCATGCAAAAGGATGGCAGAAACATGGAGTATTATGGTAAAATGGGAGAAATATGGAGTTATATATTTTGAGCAGTCGTAGAGGAAGACGGAAGGAATAATAGAAATTTTGAGAAACCGTTGAGGAGGACGGCGGTTGTATGGGGTTTTCTGGGAGAAATATGGAGAAATAAGGGAAAATGAGATTTTGGGAAGCCGTGGAGCAGGACGGCAGAAAGATGGAGAGATATGAAGTATTATGGAGTAATATGGAGACTGAGATGTTGAAGACGTAGAGGAGGACGGCAGTGATGGTAAGAGGTGTTGGGAGATGGACGGAGTTGTGGTTGAGAAATTGGACAGCACGGTTCCAGAGAGGGAACGAGAGTAGCGGTTATGAGGGAGAGGAGAGAAGTAGAAATTGCAGCGGGAGTCTAGTTTGGAAACTAGATGCAATCGTTCTACACAACATAAAAGTGAGCTGAGTAGGTCCGAACGATGGACTACTGCAGTGGTGGAAGAGAAGAGGAAAGAGGCAGGGAAGCCATAGATTAAGGGAAAGAGACGTAGATGGGAGGAATGGAGAAGTCACAGAGAGGAGACGAAAGGGAATTACGAGACAACTAAAGGAGTATTGGAGAAACTATAGAGAATATGGCGGTAGATGAGGGCCATAGGGAAATGGCGAAGATATAGAGAAAATTGGATAATTAGAAGTGATAATCTAGAGGGAGCTTACAACGGAGTTGAGGAAGATGCAGATTTTTTTTTCGACAGTTGCCAGAGTCTGGTGAAGACTTTGTGGGAAGTGAGGCTTCTCCAAGTTATAAGAAATGGAGGTTATAGGGAGATAATAAGGAAGAATAATGAGAGATAGAAAAACTAAGGAAATGAGAATAGGGGAGAGAATAATTATGTTGAGGAAACAGTACACATTGTATATGGTTACAGGTTTCTTTTAATCACAAGGGAAGATGGAAATGAAATGTAGATAAAGTAGGAAAGATATGCAACTAAGTAGAACGATTAATGAGATAGGCAGAAATTCAAGATAATTCGCGTAGGCGGGATAATAAACTTGGGAGTAGAGATAAAAGGGATGGTAAATGACTAATGAAGTTAGAAAGGTCTAGTAAGAGTCGTAAAGGAGCAAACGACAAGGTGTACTATGAAATGAGTTCCATTATGTACAAGTTGTAACATGAAAAGAGTTGTATTCAGTAAAATGTATAATATGAAAACAGTTCCATGATGGAAAATGTATACTATGAAATGGAAATTGTAGACAGGAAGATGAGTGAGGTTGATTAGAAGTGGAGAATGGTGGGTCTCATTGGGACAGATGTTGAGGAAGAGAGGGATGGAATTGGTAGTAGAAGAGGGAAGGAAGAGAATGATTGGAGATTTTTCGGGAAATTTTCTCTGTGAGAGAAATTTTTTTTTAAGGGGGGGAGATGTGTGAACGGTGGTTTAGTTTTGATAGAGAGAAAGAATGTAAAAAATGGTATGGATGGGTTTGGTTGCAGATTATTTGTCGTTAATGAAGGGAGATAAGATGTGTAAGATTAGGCTTTGTCTTAAGGGAAGTAACTTAGAATTAAGTCCATTACAGGTTTGAGTGAGTGAAAAAAAAAGTATTGCACGAGAAAGTCGAGATGCGTAAACACATGTTAGGCGTGAACGAAGAATGTTAAAACGGGGTTTTGACGGAGTCTGGTTTGAGACGCGCTAAGTGTAGGCAGGGAAAGGGGTTTCTCTCAAGTGTGTAGTTAGATATTGAACGTGCAGCGTAAGATTTTATATTGTTGTATAAGATATATTCGGAGCACCAAAGTGTGTGTGTAAGAAAAAGTGTATTTCAAATGAAGAAACAAAACAGGTACGTTTTGACATTTTGATTATTTACTGCGTATGTGGCTCAGCAGACCAGGTCTGAGCAGAGGACAGTAAACAGATGAAATCTTGGTAAAAGTGACAGCCCTGGCGGTTAAGGCCAGTTTCTCGTATAGAGATATAACAAGAAACATGGGAAAAGAAACATAAACAGAAGAACGACAGGAAGTTCTGTCTGAATAAATATATGACAGGTTCTATAGCTGGGACAAGTAATAGTAAGAAGACAAGCAAATGTATGTGAAAAATGGATACTGAGATTGTTTGAAACTGAAGATTGTATTTTGCAAGACTGCCAACCTTGAAGAGAAAGGTTGGGCATACCATTTTTACTCAGTTATCAACGTATGTTAATAAAGTTCTACCATTGATATTTTCACTGCTGTTTTGAGTGGTATCGATTGATAAACAGTGGGTATGAAGAAAAAGTAGAGTCAGTCTGAGTGAAGGAAGTTTCTAGTATTCACGGTTACAACACACTATCTACTGGAAGGGCAGAGGTCCGAATCTCTAATACGATCCCCGTCGACACCATCTCTCTCCAATACTATTCGTGTTGGCTATGCAGGTAATCCTCAGTGCCGCTCACGGAGTGGCTATAGGTCCAAAGCTCAGTGGAATGTGTCACATGCCTCCGCTCAAAGCATTCATTGATGACACAACAATTCTGACATCAGATGTACACCAGGCCCGGAGAATGTTAGCACGCCTGGAGGAACTAGTCAGCTGGTGCAGAATGAGCTTCAAACCTAAGAAGTCGAGAAGCCTATCAGTCAGGAAAGGGAAGATAGCGGAGGTCATATTCATGGTTTCCAACCAAAGAATCCCTACTGTCATTGAGGAACCTGTCAAAAGTCTTGGCAGGGTGTACGATGCCTCATTAAAAGACTCAAAAGCAGTGCAACAGACAATAGAAATGGCAGGCAGAGGGCTACAGATCATAGACCAAAGCAGACTCCTAGGAAAGTTCAAACTGTGGTGCCTCCAGTTCATGTTGATACCTAAATTGTTATGGCCACTGCTTATATATGAAATAAGCACCAGTACAGTGGAAGCTATAGAGCAGAAGGTCAACAAGTTCATGAGAAAATGGCTAGGGGTACCACCAGGTCTGTCAAACATAGCACTGTACCGCAAAGAGTCAAAACTTGTGCTTCCTTTCAAGTCAGTTGTTGAAGAGAACAAAGTGGGAAAGGCAAGGCTCACAATGATGCTGCGCGAGTCAACAGATGACGTGGTTAAGTCCATTCAGCCCACACAGAAAACGGGAAGGAAGTGGAAAGTGGAGGAAGCTGTTGATGCTGCCCAAGAGTCGCTCCAGCTGAGGGGGGTAATCGGATACACACAGACGAATAGACGGGGATTTGGTCATGGAGACATCCGCTGGTGGTCCAAGGCATCAAGCAGGGAGCGCAGAGACATGGTAGTTCAGGAGATACGAGAAGCTGAGAATGATAAGAGGTTGCAAAAAGCAGTGCAGCAGGCCCAACAAGGCCAATGGACTACACGGAAAGGAGCCCTGCAAAGGTCCTTGACATGGAATGATATATGGCATATGACACCTTATGCTCAGCTTCATTATTAGATCAATGTATGACTTCCTGCCACCGGCCACAAACCTTGTGAGATGGGGAAAGTCGGATGATGAGCAGTGCCCCTGTGCCATGAGAGGCAGACACTTGAACACTGCTCTCAGCTTGCAAGGTGTCATTAGGGCAGGGGCGATACACATGGCGCCACAGCAAAGTTTTAAATGAGTTGGCTACCACAATAACCCTGGCAAGGATGAAGGCGAATAGCAAAGTCAGGCCGAGCACCGCAAATACATACTTTCTGAGAGCAGGAAAGTCAACACACCCCAAACCGAGTAAGTCAGGTAGCAGTTTACCATCTCTTCTTGACTGTGCGAATGACTGGGAGATGGCGGTAGACTTACCTGGACGAAGGGCGTATACAGAGAGTATCAGGAAATCTCGAAGACGGCCGGATATAGTGCTGCATTCTTCATCATCGCAGCAGGTTATATTGATTGAACTGACCGTGCCATTTGAATCCAGATTGGAAGAGCAACATTTGTTCAAAGCGGCGAAGTATAGTGATCTGGCCGTGGGTCTGAGACGCGATGGGTTCACTACAAGTGTCATGTCTGTTGAGGTGGGTGCAAGAGGTCTCGTGGCTGCATCAGTGTATAATTTATTGAAACTGTTGGGGCTGAGGGGACAGTCGAAAACAAAGGCACTTAAGAGGCTTAGTGAGACTGCAGAAAAGGCATCATGCTGGCTGTGGAACAACCGCAATGGGCTATGGAACTCGGGACAGTAAAATCTAGGCCCTGATATGGAATTTTTCTAAGTCCGCAATACACAGAGTTTTTCGTTGTATTGGTGAAAGGACGGCGGCTCTATAGGTAACCGGCGGTGCATATTATATGAGGTGTTGGGCGAAATTTCAGTTGCCAGCTTTTAATGGCTTTACGCTTCGTGGGAACGTCCGCAATAATTTGTCTTCACTTTGTTTCTTTCAATTGCTTGCGGCTGGCGGAATTGTGGATTTTAAAGCTGCAACCAAGGTGGAATGGATTCATTTTCTGCACAAGCATTAGGAGGCTGAGACACTTGGGAGTCATGACCCATGTGGGCCCGCCCCCCCCCCCCCCTTACAGTGTAAAGGAGAACAAAGGGCCGAAACACTTGATCGACGGGGGGACCACTTCTGATGATCAGATTGCCTCCTGTTGTATTGCTCTGTATAGAGTTTCCTATCATAAGCAGAAAGAAAGCAAAAGAAGGAAAGAATAACTTCTGGAACCGCCCAGCACATATTAGGAAACGGGGGGGGGGGGGGAGAGAGAGATAACACTTGTGCTTGGTTATGAGTTGGGAAAGTTACACCCCCCGCCGTTCTCGATCCGTATTACGCCACTGGCTGTTGTTCTATTTGACGAGGTTGAACTGTACACACAAATCCTGTGGTCCTGGACTGGTGGTTTTTATGCCGCTGTTCCTATATAAATAATACTAGTGTTTATACACATGTTTTTTTTAACGCAGCTGTTACCGTTTGTAAGCCTGGCTTGTTTACACAGTTTTGAGGCATGTCTTACTGCTAGTACCAGTCATTTGATTACACTTTGTCAAATACGGATGTGTATACAGGTACGGTGTTGTTTTTTGTTTTGTTAAGTGTCGTTATAGCTTTGTGCTTTTTGTTTTATAATATGCGGGGTTTTTAAGAGTATCTCTTCTACTTGGTAGGCTAACATATCCCTTAACATGGCGTCCTTATGCTGAGTAAGACCCGAGTCGTCCTTCTCAGAACTTATCATATTTTTGACTGGTAATAGCGCTCTGATACAACCGAAGGACTTCTGTCTAGGTTGAAAAATACTTGCCTCACTACAAGAAAACAAATACTTCAAAGATAAGGTTAATTCATATAACGTAATTATGTTACCGGGGCCCGGGAGGGGAGCGAAGAATAGTAACACTGTACTCTACCAGGCATGTCGTAAAAAGGCCTGTAAGGAGGGTTTCACCACTTTTGCTAGTATTATTGTTTTTGCTGAAGTCTGTCGTGGTCAGTGTATTTCATATTGTCTGCCCAGCTTTTGTGTTCTAAATAGATATTTACATTGTATGTCAAGGTCACTTTATAAGGAACTGATGGAAAGAACCAGTCATGAACCAGTTGAGCAAGGCGTCAGGAGAAAACACTGGCTTCGGACAGAATATTCATTAGGAAAACACGTAGATAGGATTACAAGGTAGGCCTTCTTTTGCAATCAACAGGGCAAGAGAAATAGGAGACAAACAAAAAGATACATACGGAGAATGGAATTAGACATAGACATGAAGGGGTCAAGGACAGGTTGGAGACAGCTTGAACGGGACGGCACATGCAGAGAGGCGTGGTGTGTTTTTGTTGAAGACCTTTATTTCACGGGGAACTCACAGAGAACGTAGCAGAAATGAGAGAAGGACGGTGGTGATCAGACACACGTTAAGTGAACCTGCTGATAGCATTACATGGCAGGTATTTTTCTGGAATGCACAAAGTGAAAGAAATAGTGATGCCCATAACCAATGGCAGGAGCAAATTGGAGACAAATTAAAAAAAGACATAAAGAGACATTGAACTTATGACACGCGTGACGCGAGAGGGCAATACGTGAACTTGTTAATGGGCATGTGCTTCATCGGGAGCTGAAGGTTAGGGGTGATGATGGCGATGATGTCCTTAGTCTGACCTATTCATTGTTCTGGTCTCCAGTCCTGTAAGGACAATGATTTTCTACCTGATGTATGAATACATATATATGATGAGGCGATCACAGTTTGTCATTGTAAGAAGTGTTTATCACGACTTTCTAGTCACTTACAAAAATGGTGAACATAGTTCTATAACTGTAACTGACGTAGGGGATCGAAATGTTAAAAGCTTCACTATACTAGATTTACTTTCATAATATATGGTTACCAGTTCTCTTGCTTGGTGCCTTTGCCTTCTCTAACTGAAAACCATAGTTAGCTACCCATTTACAGCTATGGCCCTATAGACTTGTCATATGCTGTTTCGCACACTTGTCTTGTAAGACACGGTCCGTGTTTGATCTGTCTATAACATCTACCTTCGTTATTTGTTGTCTGTTGTTGCTAGCTCGGCTATAAGTTAAGATAGTCTCAGAGCAAATACTGACGTTGGGAGTGAAGCGTTAGAGACTTCCCAATACTAGGTCCAGCATCGAGAGGTGGGTAGACCAGTTCCCTTCCTCGCTGCCTTTTCCTTCCTTAACTCAAGAGGTAAGTCAGTACCCATTGATAGCTGGGTAGACTGGAGCGTGGTGAAACCGTGAATCGAAACCAGCACCTTGTCAATCGGACACTTACGGTTTAGCCGATACATTTCATAATACACAAACATTCAACAGTTGAACTCTGACCCTGACAGTTATGTCTTCAGTCCTATAGCACGTTTCACTAGCTTTGCCCAACTTCAAAATGCTATATCTCAGCGAATATATAACGCATATAAGTGAAATTTTGTGTGTAAATTTGAAATGGTATAGACCCTATGAATTAAATTTTTCATTAAAATGCGGCCATTGGTTTCAATTTTTGTTTCTTTGCGATATAATATAAAATCCTACTTGCCAGCACACATCACACACACACATATTGAAATGTCTACAGTAAATTATACGACCTCATTTGCACATTTTTGGTTTATCAAGCAATTGGCATGATTTTTGCGTGAAATTGCACTTCTTGAACATAAAACAGTTTATTTCCGGTTTTACGCACACATTGTCAATCAGTGGCGTGTCTACAAAAAGTATTGTGTGGCTAAGTAGGAAAAATGAGTCTGCGAGTACATGTTATGACATTACAGCAAATCACAAATAGGATTTTAAAGTATTTCTGCAATGAAGCTACTCGAGGAAAACTATATCATTCCATTTCAAACCCACAAAATGTTATATAACATTCATGCCTTGGGGATAAGCAAACGATCATTGCACCGCTGGATAGCGACATTTGACATTTGTAATTCCAGTGTTTTACACACAAAAAATAGGCCAAGAGTGGTGAATAATTTTGACAGAGAATTGATCCGCAGAGAAATTTGCAATATGTTTCACAATAATGAGGCAGTGACTTTAAGGAAATTGAAAATTTGATTAAGAAAGAATAATGACATTGAAATTTCCAAATCTACGCTATGGAGGACTATTAGGAGTGTGGGATTCACTTTTAGAAAATATGTTGGTGGTAGAAACCTTATTTGTGAGAAGCCTCATATAGTTGCAATGAGAAGCAAATATTTACGCGATGTCAGAGAAATGAGAAGAGATTGTTATGATTTTGTGTATTTAGATGAAACTTGGATCAATGCGCACCACAGTAATGAACGAGAATGGCAATCATCTGATGGGACAACTAAGAGACTAGTACCAAGCAGCAAAGGACAGCGCCTAATAATTGCACATGCAGAAAGCAGCCATCACGGGTTTCTAAATAATACTGAACTCACATTTGTTTCAAAATCTACAGATAATAGGGATTATCATACAGAGATGAATGGCAAGATATTTCAAGATTGGATTGTGAATCATGTACTTCCTTCCTTGGATAGACCGTCGTGTTTGATAATGGACAATGCTTCATATCACAACGTTGTGGCACCAGAAGATAAAGTTCCTAATTCATCAAGTACTAAAGATTTAATAAAGATTTGGCCGACCAAAAAACAACATTCCATTCAACGAAATGTCCCTGAAGCCTGAATTACTTGGAATTGTAAAAAAAGACACAGCATACAAAGATATTTCACATAGACAAGGCAATCCATTAACATGGTCACAGATGTTTAAAATTGCCTCCTTACCATTCTCACTTAAACCCAATAGAACTAGTATGGGCTAAAATTAAGGAACAGGTAGAAACAGAAAATAGAACGTTCAAATTAAAAGATGTTGAAATACTTATAAAAGCCGCCATGTCCAATATAGCCAGAGATTATTGCAAGAAATGTGAGAACCATGTGTTACAAGAGGAAGAGGAATATTGGAAGAATGATGGTTTGTCCTTCATTCAGCCGAGATTGATTATCAATTTCTCAGAGACATCTGATTATGATTCGGATGAAGTTTAATTTCTTTAAAGATGACCTTACCGTTATTTACAAGCACATTAGAGGAGCAACGTTCCATTATGATATTTATGAACCGCAAAGAGGTGATACCTATTGAAATAATTAGATCAAGGAAGGACCAGTTTGGTAGCGCATTAAATGTCAATGACAAACAATGTCACGAGTATCTCGCATGCAGATCATTTAAGAAATCAGCTTCAACAGGTATTCATATGCAAACGTGATGGCCACATTATTGTAATAGTAGACACGCCTATGCCTAATCAATTCACAGAATCTGTGCATGAAGTGGTAAAATTTCTTTTCTCGATACACAATAATTAGTATGCCGACAAAGATCAAAGGATTTCATCCGTTTATGGGAACTAGACAAGATGCACAGATATAAAGTATATATTTGTTGGGTCTAACCCAATATAACATCGTATGCAAAAAATGGCATTAATACGTTGGACGGTTAATCAGATAATTACATTTGTTTGAGGGCAAAGCTAGTGAAACGTGCTATAGTATTGTGTGAGAAACGTCGCGAGGGACAGACCAGATTTGGTCATAAATAAAACCCTCTACCAACTTGAACATGTTCGGCGCTAAATTACTGTGGACAGTTTGGTCGTGTAGGAAATAATACCGATCCTGGGTGTAGCGTCTTGTGGCGGCGATATTTACGCTGATTTTTTTTTTTCCTGTGGGGTTATGAATCGTTTGACCTAGTTTATTATCTGGTTTGACCCGCGAATAATGGATCAGACCCGGGCCTGTACGTAGATAGCCAGCCTGTGTACTCGAGGGCCGCGATATCGTTACATACACCTCGTGTTGACGTAAATTGTGACGGTAGGGTTCTCTGCAGACGTTTATCCGTCAAGTTTCTATTGTTGTATATGCACGTGCTGCCTGTATCCTTTTATGTCAACGTGTGGAGTTAGGCCCGTAATTGGTATATTATAAAAAAGGTATGGGGACATAATATATTTGGTGGTACCTTCTGTTTGCGTGTGGGCATGTCAAGTGTGTAACATATTCTATTGTTGAATTCAGGTGTGTAGCACATTATATTTTTGTATTTAGACGTGTCAAGTGTGTAACATTATATTGTTGTATTTAGACATGTCAGGTGTGTAACACATTCTGTTGTTGTATTTAGACGTGTCAGGTGTGTAACACATTCTATTGTAGTATTTAGACATGTCAAGTGTGTAACACAGTCTATTGTTGTATTTAGACATGTCAAGTGTGTAACACATTCTGTTGTTGTATTTAGACGTGTCAGCTGTCTAACACATTCTGTTGTTGCATTTAGACGTGTGAGGTGTGTAACACATTCTATTGTTGTATTTAGACGTGTGAGGTGTGTAGCACGCAATAGTGTCGTGGTGTACGTGAAGGGACGAAACATAGCCCAAACAGTTTGTGGATTTATAAATTTATAAATAGATTAGCCTACATTGTTTTATGTGAACATGTCTGTCTGTGTATGGAACATTCTAGATAGATTACATTGTTGTACGTGAGCATGTCAGTGTAGGGAACATGCTAGATTTATTACATTGTTGTATGTGAACATGTCAGTGTAGGGAACATTCTAGATAGATTACATTTTTGTATGTGAACATGTCAGTGTAGGGAGCATTTTATGTGGATTACATTGTTGTATGTGAACATGGCAGTGTAGGGAACATTCTAGGTAGATTACATTATTGTATGTGAACATGTCAGTGTAAGGAACATTCTAGGTAGATTACATTGTTGTATGTGAACATGTCAGTGTAGGGAACATTCTAGGTAGATTACATCGTTGTATGTGAACAAGTCAGTGTAGGGAACATTCTAGGTAGATTACATTGTTGTATGTCAACATGTCAGTGTAGGGAACATTCTAGGTAGATTACAAGTGTGTCGTCTTTGAATTCATACATAATGGATAGCCGGTCCAATACCAAAATCTAACTATAGCACGTTTCACTAGCTTTGCCCAACTTCAAAATGCTATATCTCAGCGAATATATAACGCATATAAGTGAAATTTTGTGTGTGAATTTGAAATGGTATAGACCCTATGAATTAAATTTGTCATTAAAATGCGGCCATTGGTTTCAATTTTCGTTTCTTTGCGATATAATATAAAATCCTACTTGCCAACACACATCACACGCACACATATTGAAATGTGTACAGTAAATTATACGACCTCATTTGCACATTTTTGGTTTATCAAGCAATTGGCATGATTTTTGAGTGAAATTGCGTGAAATCGCACTTCTTGAACATAAAACAGTTTATATCCGGTGCAACGCACACATTGTCAATCAGAGGTGTGTCTACAAAAATTATTGTGTGGTTAAGAAGGAAAAATGAGTCTGCGAGTACATTTTATGACATTACAGCAAATCACAAATAGGATTTTTAAGTATTTCTGCAATGAAGCTACTCGAGGAAAACTATATCATTCTATTTCAAACCCACAAAAGAGGACTATTCACGCCTTGGGGATAAGCAAACGATCATTGCACCGCTGGATAGCGACATCTGAAATGTATAATTCCAGTGTTTTACACACGAAAATTAGGCCAAGAGTGGTGGATAATTTTGACAGAGAATTGATCCGCAGAGAAATTTGCAATATGTTTCACAATAATGAGGCAGTGACTTTAAGGAAATTGAAAATTTGGTTAAGATAGAATAATGACATTGATATTTCCAAATCTACGCTATGGAGGACTATTAGGAGTTTGGGATTCACTTTTAGAAAATATGTTGGTGGTAGAAACTTTATATGTGAGAAGCCTCATATAGTTGCAATGAGAAGCAAATATTTACGCGAGGTCAGAGAAATGAGAAGAGATTGTTATGATTTTGTGTATTTAGATGAAACTTGGATCAATGCGCACCACAGTAATGAACGAGAATGGCAATCATCTGATGGAACAACTAAGAGACTAGTACCAAGCAGCAAAGGACAGCGCCTAATAATTGCACATCCAGGAAGCAGCCATCATGGGCTTCTAAATAACACTGAACTCATATTTGTTTCAAAATCCACAGATAATAGGGATTACCATGCAGAGATGAATGGCAAGATATTTCAAGATTGGATTGTGAATCATGTACTTCCTTCCTTGGATAGACCGTGGTGTTTGATAATGGACAATGCCTCATATCACAACGTTGTGGCACCAGAAGATAAAGTTTCTAATTCACCAAGTATAAAATATGTAATAAAGATTTGGCTGACCATAAACAACATTCCATTCAACGAAATGTCCATGAACCTGAATTACTTGGAATTGTAAAAAAAGACACAGCATACAAAGATATTTCACATAGACAAGGCAATCCATGAACATGGTCACAGATGTTTAAGATTACCTCCTTACCATTCTCACTTAAACCCAATAGAATTAGTATGGGCTAAAATTAAGGAACAGGTAGCAACAGAAAATAGAACGTTCAAATTAAAAGATGTTGAAATACTTATAAAAGCCGCCATCTCCAATATAGCCAGGGATTATTGGAAGAAAAGTGAGAACCATGTGTTACAAGAGGAAGAGGAATATTGGAAGAATGAGGGTTTGTCCTTCATTCAGCCGAGATTGATTTTCAATTTCTCAGAGACATCTGATTATGATTCGGATGAAGTTAAATTTCTTTAAAGATGACCTTACCGTTATTTACAAGCACATTAGAGGAGCAACATTCCATTATGATATTTATGAACCGCAAAGAGATGATACCCATTGAAATAATTAGATCAAGGAAGGTCCAGTTTGGTAGCGCATTAAATGTCAATGACAAACAATGTCACGAGTATTTTGCATGCAGATCATTTAAGAAATCATCTTCAACACGTATTCAATTGCAAACGTGATGGCCACATTATTGTAATAGTAGACACGCCTATGCCTAATCAATTCACAGAATCTGTGCATGAAGTGGTAAAATTTCTTTTCTCGATACACAATAATTAGTATGCCGACAAAGATCAAAGGATTTCATCCGTTTATGGGAACTGGACAAGATGCACAGATATAAAGTATATATTTGTTGGGTCTAACCCAATATAACATCGTATGCAAAAAATGGCATTAATACGTTAGACGGTTAATCAGATAATTACATTTGTTTGAGGGCAAAGCTAGTGAAACGTTTTATAGTCGCCTTCTGCGACACGTTCGGTAGGTTACGGCTTTCTTAACTCATATTTGGCGCCCTAGTAACACGTGGACGTTGAGCGGTGTGTGGACGTATGTGTTTCATGATACATTCTGTTGTTTGTGAGCAAGACAAGAACTTGTCACATTAGACAGGCGTATGTTTACTGTCTCACCAGTAAAAGTCAGTAACACACACACGCAGATATGCATGCACGTCAGTGTTATGTAGGTAGAGCAATAACATAAGTACAGTACGGCAGTCTGTTTGTAAGTCAGTAAACCCTAATGTGTGTATGCCACTTTGTTTGTACAGACATGAGTAAACACCAGCGTACATTTCCACACAGTGTATAATAATAATTAGTATTATTATTAACATTGTTATTATGTACAATGGCGGCTCGATCCACCCTGACCAGAATTTTAAAGGGGGAAATAACTCTTCCTTTCATATTTTAATGGTGGCATATATCAAATATCCGTCGTTACATTATAACCGCCATAATTCTACTTTTAGCCCTCCTCAAGCTTCTTCCATCACCTCTCTTCCTGCATTCTTATTTCCTTAATGCACGTGGTTCGTCTTCAATCCTTTCTGAGTAGGGAGGTGAACGAGTACCATTCCCACGAATGCTAATGACATATTTCACGAAGTTTATGTTCCTTAAATCTAGCCCTCATATCGCTGGGAAAATATGCGCATGCGCAGAATATTCAACTGGGGATATGTCGCCTATCCCCAAGATAACTAGAGTTGCCTTTTCTCGATAATCTGTGTTACTAAAGACCCGGCTGTCTTGTGATGTAATTAGTGTTAAAAAGACAATTCAGTAATTTAACCCTCAGTTTTACAATGAACGATGTAGATTTTTAAAATTGGTTAACAGTGTTCAGCGTAATGACTTTCAAGAAACATTAGATGTTAAACAGTTAGGACCATACCGGCCTGATGGTAAAAATAAAGGCGAATATTATAAACCTAAATGCAAATTGAGATGTTCAGCGCGAATGGTTTCAGTAATTGTAAAGTTCTTATAAATGGGCAATTGTTGACTTTGTCTACCAATAAAATTTAAATATTGTGTCCAGTTATTGCAATTTAGACGATGAACAATCTGTATTGCATAGGTGTGTACGTTGCCATCATATACCCTTGTTGCTTTATATGCTCCTGCACATAATGAAATGGGAATATAGTTTTGTATTGGACAGAGTTGGGGTAGGGAGGGGGAGGTCGGTTGGGAAAAGGTCATGTACCGATTAAATCACCGTGTTTCTTTACACTAATAGGTCAGCGAGTCATTTGTTTTAAGCACAGCTCTAGTAATGACCGACTTTATTGTGAGCTTTAAATAATGTGATTGAACTTATCAGTGAATATTTTGTCTAGCGACGAATTTCACTAGACGGAGATAACAGATGTTCCGACAAAAACTAATATTCAGTAATTACCTAAAATCATAAGTAAAGGTAAAAACATTTGTTAGGGAATTACGTTTATTATTGTTACCAGGTGCAGAACATACATTTCCAGTGCATTCTGTTGCTTAAAATAGACTTAACGGTGTCACCCCAGCTGACAACTCCCACCTATGTCATGTCCACCTGTGCTCTGCCTATCCATTTCTTGGACATTTCCTGGTGCCCTGTTTGTGTGTCTGTGTATGCGTTCAGCGTTGACCTTTTTAAATATGTTTTATCATCTGTTCGTGTGTATGCGTTCAGCGTTGACCTTTTTAAATATGTTTTATCATCTGTTCGTGTGTATGCGTTCAGCGTTGACCTTTTTAAATATGTTTTATCATCTGTTCGTGTGTATGCGTTCAGCGTTGACCTTTTTTAAATATGTTTTATCATCTGTTCGTGTGTATGCGTTCAGCGTTAACCTTTTTAAATATGTTTTATCATCTGTTCGTGTGTATGCGTTCAGCGTTAACCTTTTTAAATATGTTTTATCATCTGTTCGTGTGTATGCGTTCAGCGTTGACCTTTTTAAATATGTTTTATCATCTGTTCGTGTGTATGCGTTCAGCGTTAACCTTTTTAAATATGTTTTATCATCTGTTCGTGTGTATGCGTTCAGCGTTAACCTTTTTAAATATGTTTTATCATCTGTTCGTGTGTATGCGTTCAGCGTTAACCTTTTTAAATATGTTTTATCATCTGTTCGTGTGTATGCGTTCAGCGTTAACCTTTTTAAATATGTTTTATCATCTGTTCGTGCGCCTTGTCCCAGCCACTCTCCACATTTTCGATCTCACAATCTTGTTTATTGGCTTTGATCCCTGGAGGATATATATTTCCTAATTTGTTGGGATCTGCAGCTTATTCGCGTTAGTTTGTTTTGTAAACTTGTCGGATTGCGTAGAAGTAAGCCTTACGCAAGGAAGGTTATCTGGTCAAGTTGCCTAAGAAGGGAAATTTACAAGAGTGCAAATTATAGAGAAATAATGTTACTATCAGTGCCAGGAAAAGTATTAAACAGAATCATCCTTGAGAGATTAAGAGTCCACAGACAAGCAACTGACAGATGAACAAGCAAGTTTTCGACAAAACAGATCCTGTACAGACCAGATAGCCACTTTGAGAATAATAGTTGAACAAAGTCTGGAATGGAATTCACCATTATACATCGGATTTGTAAACTATGAAAAGGCATTTGACAGTGCAGACAGAGAATCACTTTGGAAAGTGGTGAGGCATTATGGAGTTCCCATGAAGATCATTAACTTAATAAAGAAGACTTATGAAGACATGACATGCAGAGTTCTTCACGAAGGACAGCTTACAGAACCGTTTGGGATAAGAACAGGAGTGCGACAGGGATGCCTCTTGTCGCCATGTCTTTTCTTACTAGCCATAGAGTGGGTTATGAAAACATCGACAACACACAACAGAAAAGGAATTCAGTGGAATCTGACTAAACAGCTTGATGATCTGGATTGTGCTGATGACTTGGCTCTTCTGTCCCATAACCATAATCAGATGCAAGACAAAATGAAAGTACTCTAAGAGAGGTCACAACAAGTGGATCTGAAAATACACAGGGAAAAGACAATGAGAATAAATGCGAGAAATAACAAGGTTGAACTTGAAGAAACACCACTAAAAGATGTAGAATCTTACACACATCTTGGAAGTAATATAGACAAAGTTGGAGGGACAGACAGTGATATCAAAATAAGAATACAAAAAGCAAGAGGAGCTTTCATTGCATTGGTAAACATATGGAGAACAAGAGAAATCAAGTCCAACACGAAAATAAGAATCTTCAACTCAAATGTCAAGTCAGTCCTATTGTATGGCTCTGAGACATGGAGAACAACAACAACAAAACTACAGACCATTTATAAACGGGTGCTTGCATAGAATAGAAGGACTGAAATGGTATGACAATGTCACAAATGTGGAATTGATGACAAGAACCAGACAAGTGTCAGTGGAACAAGAGCTGAGACGCAGACGCTGGCGATGGATAGGACACACAGTGAGGAAACCTGTTGATAGCATTACAAGGCAGTCCTTGTTCTGGAATCCACAGGGAAAGAGAGGCAGAGGTAGACCAAACAATACATGGAGAAGAGAACTGGTTCCATTGGTGAAAATGATGAGGAAAGCATGGAAAAAACTTGAGCTATTGACACGTGACAGGAAGACTTGGCATGTGTTTGTTGAAGGCGTATGCTTCTTGTGGAGCTAAAGGGTATTGATTGTTTGATTGTAGCTTATTCACTTGTGTTTGTTTGGTAAACTTGTCATATGGCGTAGTGTAAGCTTTACACAAACATCTCTACATAGTGTGCCAGAATTTTGAAACAATAAATGCCATTTTAAAAAGCTTTGCAAAGAAATCAGATTGTGCTGCACTCTTTAATTGCTCGGTAGAAGACATCCTGTCTAGGTCATGTAATATTGCGTTCATGACGTGCACGCGGACCCTGATTTGTGAAGTCGCCGAGTGCGGTCCTGGTGGCTGGCTTTGAGTGGTGGGTAGATGTGCAGACGTGAACAGTCTAGCACCACTTGAAATCAGTGCCCCAGGTCAGGCCTGACTTCTGATTTTTAGACTCGGGGCACCTATCCCTCCTCTGATTAATTGACACGGGACAACTTATTTCCTCGACAGATTTGTAGACACAGGTCACTTATTCCTCATTATTTTTATAGACGCTTGACGCTTATGCCTCACCTAATTTATAGACACACAAGACTTATTTACAATCTTATTTATAGACACACAAGACTTATTCTACAATCTTATTTATAGACACACAAGACTTATTCTACAATCTTATTTATAGACACAAGACTTATTCTACAATCTTATTTATAGTCACACAAGACTTATTCTACAATCTTATTTATAGACACACAAGACTTATTCTACAATCTTATTTATAGAGGTACACAAGGCGGTTCGATCATCTGAATTAAAGGCGCGGGACACGTTTTCCTCTCATGGTTTATAGACACAGAACATATTTTTTCCACCCGGTTAATAGACACTTATTCCTTACCTGATTTATACACACGCAGGACTCATGATACCTCATCTGACTTAAACACAAGACACTTTTTAGTCATAGACTCCACCATACCTATTCCAATCATGTCCTCCACCTTACCTAGCACATCTACTGCAATAATTTCCTCCACTTTACTTCCTTCATGTCGGTTAGTTTGAAGAGACCAAGAGTATGCAGTTCCTCCCCTCCCATAGAAATAATCTCATCTCATATGGCAATTAAAGCTGTATTATAAATGTCATCACTGTAACTAATTTCCATTTCAGAGTATCGTAACTGATCCTGATGTTTTAAATCTTCTGTAAGATCATCTCTGTATTTCATCCTTGGTGCTAGCGGATCACCACCTCCACAGGTTCTAAGTAGAGTGTCATCTGTAAGATCATCTCTGTATTTCATCCTTAGTGCTAGCGGATCACCACCTCCACAGGTTCTAAGTAGAGTGTCATCTGTAAGATCATCTCTGTATTTCATCCTTAGTGCTAGTGGGTCACCAACTCCACAGGTTCTAAGTAGAATGTCATCTGTAAGATCATCTCTGTATTTCATCCTTAGTGCTAGTGGGTCACCAACTCCACAGGTTCTAAGTAGAATGTCATCTGTAAGATCATCTCTGTATTTCATCCTTAGTGCTAGCGGATCACCACCTCCACAGGTTCTAAGTAGAATGTCATCTGTAAGATCATCTCTGTATTTCATCCTTAGTGCTAGTGGGTCACCAACTCCACAGGTTCTAAGTAGAATGTCATCTGTAAGATCATCTCTGTATTTCATCCTTAGTAGTGCTAGTGGGTCACCAACTCCACAGGTTCTAAGTAGAATGTCATCTGTAAGATCATCTCTGTATTTCATCCTTAGTAGTGCTAGTGGGTCACCAACTCCACAGGTTCTAAGTAGAATGTCATCTGATATTTCTTGCTGTGATCCATAATGAAGACTCTAAAAGTAGACGAACGAAAAAAATTACGACCCTTGACCTTGTTGAATCCTTTCTTTTTTTTTTTTAAATGGGAAAACCATTGATATCATCATAACCCTCCACTCCCAAAGGAGCATAGGCCTTCAACAAACACATGCCAAGTCCTCCTGTCACGTGCCATCATCTCAAGTTCTTTCCATGTTCTCCTCATCATTTTCACCTCTGTTTCCAACTCTCTTCTCCATGTACTTCTTGGTCTTCCTCTGCCTCTCTTGCCCTGGGGGTTCCAGAACAAGGACTGTCTTGTAATGCTATCAACAGGTTTCCTCAGTGTGTGTCCTATCCATCGCCATCGTCTTCTTCTCATTTCTTGTTCCACTGGCACTTGTCTAGTTCTTGTCATCAGTTCCACGTTGGTAACCTTGTCATACCATTTTAATCCCTCTATTCTACGCAAGCACCCATTTATGAAAGTCTGCAGCTTTTTGGTTGTTGTCTTTGTTGTTCTCCATGTCTCTGAGCCATACAATAGGACTGACTTCACATTTGAGTTGAAGATTCTTATTTTCGTGTTGGATCCTATTTCTCTTGATCTCCATATATTTCCCAATGCAATGAAAGCTCCTCTTGCCCTTTGTATTCCCACTTTGATATCGCTGTCTGTCCCTCCAACTTTATCTATATTACTGCCAAGATATGTGTATGATTCTACATCTTGTATTGGTGTTTCTTCAAGTTCAACCCTGTTATCATTACCTGCATTTATTCGCATTATTTTTGTCTTTTCCCTGTGTATTTTCAGACCCAATTGCTGTGACCTCTCATCGAGTGTTTTCAATTTGTCCTGCATGTCATGAAATATTCTAATCCACATATATAAATTATTAGGTAAATATGAAGCCTAACAAATAAAATTAATAAAGAAAAGAGCAATGGAAAAATAACAGTGCTGTCACAAAGAATGTACTCGAAATCCCCCTTGTTTTCTGCTTCGTCTGCAAATTGTAACGCTTTCACGTTGATAGTAAAAGCTTACTGTATTATACCCGCTTTCTTCAATGAAACGTGTGCTGTATTTCTTGGAAAAACATTAAGAGGCAGACTGCGTAATGACCTAAATTAATCCTAACATTAATTATATTACGTTACCAAAACGAACGAACAGATGGACAAAAGGATAAAAAGAGAAGGGAGAGGCAAAAAGCCGAACACTAAACACGCTTCGCGCGATACGCAAATGCTGCCATCACGCGTGTAAGTCTATGTGGTGAAGTGGGATGTTATAAATATTTATAGGGGACTTAGTGTACTGACTGAGATCAGCTGTGAAGGTATCTATATCTATTAAAAGTAGTGTATTATAGATAACCTTACTTGCTACCACATATCTCTTTATCTCAGTCAGAATTATTCTGGAATAGTGTGATGCTACGTTATGTGTCTAGGGTATGAGTATGGTGAAGTGTAAGTCACAACAACAGACAGATAAACAATTTAATTTAATCCACTACTCTTGACAACACTGTGACACTCACATACATATAACACTCTACGAGAATAGCTTAAAGAAGTCACTCGTAACGGTTCAAATAACAATATGTATTCATTACTAGCATGAATGAATATGTGTCCTGATTCAACTACAAGGGAACCAGGAATCACAATCAATTTAAATTACAAGTTATGTACAGAATGTATTTAATATGAATATTGTAGTGACATATATTATTACAAATGTTCTATGTGTGTCAGTTGTGTAGTAGTAAAATGAGGTAATACTGGTTTTGTTTTGTTCAAGCTCTGTTGGTATTTGTCATCATGACTTCAATAGTTTGTCTTTAGGGATCAGTATTGGAGATGTTCACAGTTCCTGATTTTAAGACAAGTAAATTCCCCTCTGAATGGTATTTTTATAAAGTTATTTCTAGATGAGGGGACATAATGTTGAGCTCAGCTGGCCAACTCTGCTTATCTTGAGTGATGGCGGCAGGAGAGGACTCCTCTGCTCGAATTCTCTTCTGGGCTCTGGAGATACCTCACTGATAGCTAAAAAGACCAAGGAGTATGCTGTCCGACTCTGGATTCAGCAAATCTCTGACCAGATGCTGCTCAGTACCATCAAGACCACTGTCCCACAATTCATACGAATAACACAGATACGTTGATTAGCAATGAATTCTGGCACAAACTGGCACAAACTTCCATCTGCCTATGTTCCAGGCTTTTATTGAGTCAAATATAAGCTGGCTTCAACGCACTGATGCTTTATCAAGTGTATTTAAACAAGTGGTTTCGAACTAACGCTCCCAAGTGTGTATATCAGCGAGACTGGCCAATGAGCCACGTTTCGACAAGTGTTTGAAAAAATGTTATCTTTTCCCGTCTCCCCTAACAACCAAGATAGTATTTATAGCCCGACCAATCGTGGTTAGGCTTTCATTTGTTGCGCTCCAATCAATTTGGAGTTTACATGGTAGGCTATTTCTGTAACGTAAATTTTTTTCAAACACGTTAAAAAAAAATCTTATGAGCAGAAATGATTTTATGCTGTCAGGCACCCCCAATATTTTATTTTGGGTATAATTTATTAATTCCTGGACTATTTGCGTAACGTTTTACATATTATTTGTCAGCAAGCCCTAAGGAACCCAAAATTACTAATTTAAAGGAGCTACGTGGCTGCGTTCAAAATATGCAATTTCTTTTACCTCCTGTTCCGAAGATATGCTGTCTGGGTACTGTTATGTGTTCAAACGTAAACCCATCTAATGTTGTCTTTTCTAATAAGAGTTTGTTATGATTTATAAACCTAACTCTGGGAAAGGGTAGTGTATTTTATCACTGTCCGTCTGAAAAAAAATTAGTGCATGTAGACTTACACGCGTGATGGCAGCATTTGCGTATCGCGCGAAGCGTGTTTAGTGTTCGGCTTCCTCTCCCTTCTCGCTATCCTTTAGTCCAACTGTTCGTTCGTTTTGGTAACGTAATGTAGAAAAAGACATGAATGGAATTTAAAATTTAGGTCATTACGCAGTCTGCCTCTTAATGTTTTTCCAAGAAATACAGCACACGTTTCATTGAAGAAAGCGGGTATAACACAGTAAGCTTTTACTATCAACGTGAAAGCGTTACAATTTGCAGACGAAGCAGAAAACAAGGGGGATTTCGAGTACATTCCTTGTGACAGCACTGTCATTTTCCCATTGCTCTTCTCTTTATTAATTTTATTTGTTAGGCTTTATATTTACCTAATAATTTATATATGTGGATTAGAATATTTCATGACACCTCCCCTCTTAAAACAGACATTATATGTCAGTCCTTTATTCTATATACACATAGAGAAATTTATTATTATTTTTCTTTTTCGCTAGTTGAGTAGTTGATTTCAGCTTTATTCAACTTTCTGCTAGCATATGCCACTGGGCTTAATTCCCCATCCAATGCATCTGATTTCTGTAGTAAAGTTGCACCTAACCCAATATTACTTGCATCCGTCCTTACTATGAATTCTTGACTTAAGTCAGGTAATTTCAAAATGGGTTTACTTGTGAGCTTTTCCTTCAATTCTTGGTAAGTCATTTCACATTGTGGTGTCCATGTAATGCGATCTGGAAGTCCTTTACGTGTCAATTCCGTTAAAGGTGCACATATGGAATTAAAGTTTTTGATATACTTCTGGTAGAAACCACATAATGAGACAAAGGATCTCACGTCCTTCTTGGTTTGTGGTCTCGGGGCTTTCTGTAGTTTCTCTAAGTTCTTTGGGTCAGGGGTCATGTTTCCCTGATAAACTGTGTGTCCCAAAAATTCCAATTCTTTACATCCAACGCAACATTTGGTTGGTCGGGCTGTTAAATTTGCCTCCCTAAGTCGATCAAACAGCATGTTCAGAGAGTCAATGTGTTCCTCAAATGTTTCTGTTGCTATAAGGATATCATCCATAAAATTTGTTATACAGGGATTATTCAGAGGATCCAATAATTTTCTCATCATTCTAGAGAAGACACTAGGCGCATTCTTCAATCCAAATGGCAATCTATTAAACTCATAGTGTCCTTCTGAGGTACTAAAAGCTAGGTATGGTCTAACCTCAGGCTTTACTGGAATCTGATAGTATCCTTTACTCAGATCCACTTTTGAGAAATATTTAGCTTTATTTAGCCTGGAAAACAGCTGATTTGTATCCGGCAATGGATCCACCTGTCCTTCTGTAATAGCATTCAGTCTCCTGTAATCTATACAGAGTCTATGTTCTCCAGAGGGCTTCCTTAAAAGTACAACACCGGAACTATACGAAGACTCACTGTGCGAAATAATTCCTTCCTTCAACAGATAGTCTATCTCTTCCTTCAAAGCTTTTTCCTTAGCAAACGGAATCGAATATGGTTTCATACAGACAGGTGTGGAGTCTATTAGTTTCATATCATATTCCAATAGGTTTGTATGCCCTGGTCGGTCTGTTAACACCTCTGCATGATTATTTAGAACCTGTTGCACTCTCTCTTTCTGAGTTTTCGTTAAATGTGTACTGATTTTCACCTGTGCTGCTGTCTCACAGGGGTGTAATGGATATTCAAATGATGAAAGTGGTTCCTTTTTCATCTCCATGGCGATGGACAAGGTCAACAAGTGTGTCTCTTCCTGATGTTCTCTTTCCAAATATTTCTTCAGGAGATTCACATGATAGATTTTTTCTTTCCCCTCTTATCTATCTTATAATTTGTTCTAGACACCTTCTCTAGAACTGTATATGGACCCTGCCATCCAATTTGTAACTTATTCTGACTCCCGGGCAAAAGAAGCAGTACCTTCTCTCCCACAGCCAAATTTCTGTCTTTCGCCTTCCTGTTATAATAGGCAGCATGTTTCTTCCTGGCTTGTTTCAAATTTTCATTGGCAAGTTTCCAGCCAGTTTTCAACCGAGTGGTCAGCTCATTCACATATTGGTATGAAGATGTAATGTTTTCCTCTGCCTTTTCATCAGTCCACGTTCTTAACAAAGCTACATATGGACCTTTAATTGTGTGGACCTATTTGTCCATGCACCGGTATGGTCTCTTCCACTCGAAGCTTTATAGTGATGATTTTTCCTCCCAGAATTATCATTCACAAAACGACCGCTACCAATTTTTCTTTTCCTGGGGTTTCCTCCCCACTTAAAATTCTTGATGAGAGATTTCCTCCCTACATCCTCTTCCTCCAGTTTGTTTAAGTCCGATTGAGGGATTTTCTGCTTATCCTGGGGTAAGACATCTGTTTGCACTCTCCGCATAGTGGCCATTGTAAAACAGTTAAGTGAAGCTTGTCCGTGAAAAGGGGCTTCCCATTCCATTTGGTCCACTTTATCAAATCTATTTTTCCTTTTATTGTCAGGCCTGATTTGGCCCCATGGCGTGTCCAGGTCCTGATCCATGTTCCCACTTGTGGGTGTTCCCTCATGTGCTATGCTACACCTTTCTACAAAATTTTCAATGTCCCATCTTGCTTTGGGCCAATAATAATTGTGAGCCACCTTTTGAATGATGGTACCTATCTTCTCATGGTCCCCATCTGGTTTCACATGTAGGCTCCTTATTAATTCTGTCCTATATCTTTTTGGAAGAACCAGCTGTCCTTGACCATTGGATCTAGCTCCAGTCTTCCTATACATCAACTTGTTTTTCATGTAAAAATCTCCCTTGCCTGGAGTTGTATGACAAGTTGACAATTTTCTGAAACAAGGCTTGAGTGTTTTATCCCCAGCCTGTGCCTTCCTCATCTCTTCTGGAGTGGTATCTAACATAATATCCTCCTCCTGTCTTGAGGTCGACCTGACCTGAAGGGTTGCCATATACACAGGTTTCCTTCTACAACGGTCAGTGTCATGATTGTCCATCTGACAATTCTTACACCACCTTTTTCCTTGGTTGAAAGATTTTCTTTCATCATATTTCCTTTCATCGAATTGTGGGAATTTATTTTTATTGTCATACCGTGGCCTATCAAATTGGTGCTTACCTTTATTTTGATCCTTAGGATCAAATTTATTAAAGTTCTGTGGTGCCCTAAAGTTGTCCACCTGTTTCTTTTTATTACCTGTTACCTCTGCTTGAGCTGCTTGATACCTTTCAGCAACATTTAGCAACTCACCCAGCCTCTCTGCACCTTGTTCCATGAGAAACTTTCTCAGGTCTGGAGCCATGGACTCTCTTAGTTGCTCTATAAGGACCATTTCCTTAAGATCTTGGGTTTTCCCCAGAGAAGTCCATTTCTCCAAGTATGTCTCGATTCGTGCAGAGAACTGGTGATAGGTTTCACCTGACAGTAGTTTAGCATTCCTAAATTTTTTCCTGTAAAACTCTGCATTCTTTTCATACCTTAACAAAAGAGCCTGCTTTAGCATGTCATAATTTTCCTGATCACCTCTGCTCATTTTTGCAAAAACTTCATAAGCTGCCCCACGAAGTCCCTGAGATAACTTTAAGCTCCACCTTTCTCTCTCTAACCCATACGTGGTAGCTAATAGTTCGTACCTATTTATATAGCTCTCAATATCATCGTCTTTCTCAACAAAATGATCTAAATGAAAGTTCATAGCTGAGATTGAGGCTCCTTGAGTAACCGTAGCATCAGAGGCAAAGGGACTGGCACCATTTTCAGGAGCATGGCCTTGAAACTCAAACTCCCTTAGTCGTAACTCATGTTCCCTTTGTAATCTCTTCTCCTCCTTTTCTGCTTCCCTCTCTGCAGCTAATCTCTTCTCTTCTCTTTCTGCAGCTAATTTCTTCTCTTCTCTTTCTGCAGCTTGTCTTCTTTCCTCGGCTTCCAATGCTTTAGCCTCTTTGTCAGCCTCAATCTGCAACCTCTTAGTCTCAGCCTCAGCTTCAAATTGTAACTTCTTAATTTCCCTTTCAGCCTCTAACCTTCTTTCGGCTTCTTTTTCTAATCTTCTTTCTTCGCGTTCAATAAATTTGTCACATTCCGTTGTGACATAGGCAACCATAACTTGCCCATCTAATCCTAACTCTTTTGCAGTCTGAACCGCAGCAGATCGAAATTTGGCCAGGTCCGCCATTGTCTATTATGTAAATTTATACAATGTCTAACCAACAATTCAATCTCTAATGGACAACACAGGCACCGTGAGCTCAACCTTATTTAATTCCACCCAAGGATACCTTTTAATTCTTATATTCCCTGAAGTGAATTACCCCCAATATTTTTAATAGTTAAAGATTCAAAATCCCAAGAGCGAGACCCCAATATATGTGGTGAAGTGGGATGTTATAAATATTTATAGGGGACTTAGTGTACTGACTGAGATCAGCTGTGAAGGTATCTATATCTATTAAAAGTAGTGTATTATAGATAACCTTACTTGCTACCACATATCTCTTTATCTCAGTCAGAATTATTCTGGAATAGTGTGATGCTACGTTATGTGTCTAGGGTATGAGTATGGTGAAGTGTAAGTCAACAACAGACAGATAAACAATTTAATTTAATCCACTACTCTTAACAACACTGTGACACTCACATACATATAACACTCTATGAGAATAGCTTAAAGAAGTCACTCGTAACGGTTCAAATAACAATATGTATTCATTACTAGCATGAATGAATATGTGTCCTGATTCAACTACAAGGGAACCAGGAATCACAATCAATTTAAATTACAAGTTATGTACAGAATGTATTTAATATGAATATTGTAGTGACATATATTATTACAAATGTTCTATGTGTGTCAGTTGTGTAGTAGTAAAATGAGGTAATACTGGTTTTATTTTGTTCAAGCTCTGTTGGTATTTGTCATCATGACTTCAATAGTTTGTCTTTAGGGACCAGTATTGGAGATGTTCACAGTTCCTGATTTTAAGACAAGTAAATTCCCCTCTGAATAGTATTTTTATAAAGTTATTTCTAGATGAGGGGACATAATGTTGAGCTCAGCTGGCCAACTCTGCTTATCTTGAGTGATGGCGGCAGGAAAGGACTCCTCTGCTCGAATTCTCCTCTGGGCTCAGGAGACACCTCACTGATAGCTAAAAAGACCAAGGAGTATGCTGTCCGACTCTGGATTCAGCAAATCTCTGACCAGATGCTGCTCAGTACCATCAAGACCACTGTCCCACAATTCATACGAATAACACAGATACGTTGATTAGCAATGAATTCTGGCACAAACTGGCACAAACTTCCATCTGCCTATGTTCCAGGCTTTTATTGAGTCAAATATAAGCTGGCTTCAACGCACTGATGCTTTATCAAGTGTATTTAAACAAGTGGTCTCGAACTAACGCTCCCAAGTGTGTATATCAGCGAGACTGGCCAATGAGCCACGTTTCGACAAGTGTTTGAAAAAATGTTATCTTTTCCCGTCTCCCCTAACAACCAAGATAGTATTTATAGCCCGACCAATCGTGGTTAGGCTTTCATTTGTTGCGCTCCAATCAATTTGGAGTTTACATGGTAGGCTATTTCTGTAACGTAAATTTTTTTCAAACACGTTAAAAAAAAATCTTATGAGCAGAAATGATTTTATGCTGTCAGGCACCCCCAATATTTTATTTTGGGTATAATTTATTAATTCCTGGACTATTTGCGTAACGTTTTACATATTATTTGTCAGCAAGCCCTAAGGAACCCAAAATTACTAATTTAAAGGAGCTACGTGGCTGCGTTCAAAATATGCAATTTCTTTTACCTCCTGTTCCGAAGATATGCTGTCTGGGTACTGTTATGTGTTCAAACGTAAACCCATCTAATGTTGTCTTTTCTAATAAGAGTTTGTTATGATTTATAAACCTAACTCTGGGAAAGGGTAGTGTATTTTATCACTGTCCGTCTGAAAAAAAATTAGTGCATGTAGACTTACACGCGTGATGGCAGCATTTGCGTATCGCGCGAAGCGTGTTTAGTGTTCGGCTTCCTCTCCCTTCTCGCTATCCTTTAGTCCAACTGTTCGTTCGTTTTGGTAACGTAATGTAGAAAAAGACATGAATGGAATTTAAAATTTAGGTCATTACGCAGTCTGCCTCTTAATGTTTTTCCAAGAAATACAGCACACGTTTCATTGAAGAAAGCGGGTATAACACAGTAAGCTTTTACTATCAACGTGAAAGCGTTACAATTTGCAGACGAAGCAGAAAACAAGGGGGATTTCGAGTACATTCCTTGTGACAGCACTGTCATTTTCCCATTGCTCTTCTCTTTATTAATTTTATTTGTTAGGCTTTATATTTACCTAATAATTTATATATGTGGATTAGAATATTTCATGACAGTCTACATGCACTAATTTTTTTTCAGACGGACAGTGATAAAATACACTACCCTTTCCCAGAGTTAGGTTTATAAATCATAACAGACTCTTATTAGAAAAGATAACATTAGATGGGTTTACGGTTGAAAACATAACAGTACCCAGACAGCACATCTTCGAAACAGGAGGTAGAAGAAATTGCATATTTTGAACGCAGCCACGTAGCTCCTTTAAATTAGTATTTTTGGGTTCCTTAGGGCTTGCTGACAAATAATATGTAAAACGTTACGCAAATAGTCCAGGAATTAATAAATTATACCCAAAATAAAATAAAGCCAGCATATATTTGGCTAAATAAAAGCCTGGAACATAGGCAGATGGAAATTTGTGCCAGTTTGTGCCAGAATTCATTGCTAATCAACGTATCTGTGTTATTCGTATGAATTGTGGTAAGCTTGAACCATTCAATATCTTTTAATGAAAATTGAATGTGAATTGTTGATTTATGCCTGTATATATATGTGTAGTTCAGTGGCCAACGTGAGGTAAAGCCTGTAATGCTCCAGCCTGAACAGAGGGTGTCGGAGAGAAGTAAAACGGCATGGAATGGCCAAACAGTACACTGACACCTGGATGATTGTCTAGAAAGAAATAATGCTGGAAGTGCAGAGGCGTAGTAACCATTAAGAAGGGTAATACTGGAATAAAGTATTTCAAATGAAGCTGACTGTTGGCCTAACGCTCTGAACGCAATGTTTGTGCTGTATTGTGATCAGTGTAAAAGAGAATATAAATTAGTTATGAAGTAGAAGGTACATCCTTCTTGATTTCAGGGACAGTGGTCTTGATGGTAGTGAGCAGCACCTAGTCAGAGATTTGCTGAATCCAGAGTCGGACAGCATACTCCTTGGTCTTTTAGCTATCAGTGAGGTGTCTCCAGAGCCCAGAGGAGAATTCGAGCAGAGGAGTCCTCTCCTGCCGCCATCACTCAAGATAAGCAGAGTTGGCCAGCTGAGCTCAACATTATGTCCCCTCATCTTGAAATAACTTTATAAAATTAACATTAAGAGGGGAATTTACTTGTCTTAAAATCAGGAACTGTGTACATCTCCAATACTAGTCCCTAAAGACAAACTATTGAAGTCATGATGACAAATACCAACAGAGCTTGAACAAAACAAAACCAGTATTACCTCATTTTACTACTACACAACTGACACACATAGAACATTTGTAATAATATATGTCACTACAATATTCATATTAAATACATTCTGTACATAACTTGTAATTTAAATTGATTGTGATTCCTGGTTCCCTTGTAGTTGAATCAGGACACATATTCATTCATGCCAGTAATGAATACATATTGTTATTTGAAACGTTACTAGTGACTTCTTTAAGATATTCTCATAGAGTGTTATATGTATGTGAGTGTCACAGTGTTGTTAAGAGTAGTGGATTAAATTAAATTGTTTATCTGTCTGTTGTTGTGACTTACACTTCACCATACACATACCCTAGACCCATAACGTAGCATCACACTATTCCAGAATAATTCTGACTGAGATATATAGATATGTGGTAGCAAGTAAGGTTATATATATAATATACTACTCTTATTAGATATATATATACCTTCACAGCTGATCTCAGTCAGTACACTAAGTCCCTTATAAATATTTATAACATCCCACTTCACCACACTGCATCTGATTACGGCTATGGGACAGAAGAGCCAAGTCATCGGCAAAATCCAGATCATTGATATATTGACCCTAAATTAATGTTAAGGGAAACAATGCAATTAACGTTCATTACCAAAATTTAAAAAAACATTGCGTCCCCTGTTTCTATAGGGGCCAAACCGACAGACGTTCAAAAATATAGATTAGGTATGTACGTGTCAGGCAGGTTAACTGCTGCAGAACGGTCGATTACTTGGTACTGTATTAATTTGTCAGACAGGTTAACTGCAGCAGAACGGTCGATTACATGGTACTATATTAATTTTTCAGACAGGTTAACTGCAGCAGAACGGTCGATTACTTGGTACTGTATTAGTCAAAGGGAGAACAGGAACGTAGGTATGATTATGAACAGGTCGTACATGTTAAGAAATCATGAGAAGTACAAGACGGCGACTTGGCTGATGTGTTATTGTTCATCGCTTCCTTCATTTGCTGGAGACAGACCAGACTGCCATATTAGTCGTGGTCAGGATAGGTAATCAAGAAACAAAGTAAGCTATCTAACTCCAAAGAGAGGAAACGTTGTTGGCCCTGATGATATTCCAGCACATTTCGTCAAAGCAGACACCGACACCTGTACAAAGATACACACATTACTTGGTCAAGTCTGGGAGAAGAAATACCAGCAGAATGGAGGAAAGGATATCTGGTAGTCGTTGCCAGATAAGCCAGTTTTTGCAAGAGTACAACAAAGGTAAAGGATTAATGATACTTTCAGTGCCAGGAGTATTATTAAACAGGATCACCCTTGAGACATTACAAGAGGCCAGAGATAGACAGTTAAGAGAAGAACCGGCTGGGTTTTTGTCAAAACAGATTCTTAACAAACATGATAACCAACTTGACGTAATCGTAGGAGGGAGCTCAAAACTGCTGACAACTTGACACTGTATGTGAGGGCAATGAAAAGGGGGATACACTTGGGGAATTAATGCGCCATTAGAGAGTCCTCCTTAAACCCATTAACCTAAAACAGAAAACTACTGAAGATAATGCAAAATTCTTCATGAATTACAGTTTATAGAACTTTTGTCACAATGTCTCGTCATACTGGTTGTAGATTGAATAAAGACAATGGAAAAAATCAACCAAGAGAAATAAAATCCATTGAATTTTCGCTAAACAGCTTGATGATCTAAACTTTGCCGACGACCTGGCTCTCCTGTCCCAAAAACGTTCTCAGGTGCAAGACAGAATGAAAGTGCTTGTTGGGATATAACCGCTAATGGTTCTGAAAATACACAGGGAAAAGACAAAGATAATGAGAATAAATGTGGTAAATGGTAGAAAGTCTACAACAGAAGCGGTTGGGACTAAGATTAAGACACAGACAAATGGAAAGACGCATAAACACATTAGAAACAAAGATACAGAGAGTTGTAAGGGGGAGTTGACTCGTCAGCACCCAGGGGTGCACAGATCAGTAACAAATGTATGCCAGTTTTTCTGCCCTGTACTATCTGTTCTATATGTTCTTTATCCCTCTATCTATTCCACGTTCTTGTCTCCGTCTGTTTTAAGGTCTGCTTCTGTTTCTATAACCCTGGGGGTATTCCAGAACAAGGACTGTGCCGTAAAATAATCAGCTGGTGACCTCAATACCATCATGTTTTCCTGACCTCTTATACCACTGGTATTTGTCTGGTTCTTGCAGTCACTTGCACATTAGTCATCTTGTCATGCCATTGTAATCTTTCAGTTCGGCGCAAGCACCTGTTTAAGAACGTGCAACTTCTGAAGCCAGTGCATTGTATATTTTAAAGTATGAACATCAAGCCTATCTTTGAATTTCAAGAGAATTCGTGACAACACAAGCTCTCGCAAACGCTCGCTGCAAATCAGCAAAAGAATGAGACTTCATCAGGACTCGCGAGTATTCTTTAAATCTCATTTTAAACTGGTAGCTGTTTCCATCACGCACTTCTGCACTTAGATTAAAATACAAGACATCCTCTGTCTTGCTAATAGGCGCGTTGAAAGAGAGTAAGCCGTCTGTTCGTTAGCGAACTGCATTTCAACTGTCCTATCATCATTACTTTTTTCGCTCATGAGCAAAGCTGTTTCATGATTGTCATCCAAAAGATACTTTCCGTTCTCATTTCTGCTTACAAAACACACGGTCGGTCTGAGCAAACTGTTAATTCAACCTTTTCGACTTAGCGTTGCCACGAGTTTGTTGTCCACCTTCTGACATGTCTTATTGTTTATCAAGTTATTTCCATTTGACCATTTTTAATCTCGTAACATCGGTCACTGTTCATCTTTCAGTTCAGTGTCTTTGTCTGTCTGTCTGTCTCTGTCTCGTGGTGTCTCTGTCTCGTGGTGTCTCTGTCTCGTTTATTCACATTCATGCTCTTGTGTATTTTACAAATAAATGTTCTCTCATCTTATAGATGACTGTGTATTATTGTGACCAACACTTATGTATCCAAATCTACTCCTCTCTACTTCCGGTAGTGGCGGCAGCCAGTTTGCCCCAGCTCTGGGATTCTGATCAGCTGTACTCCATTTTATTTTTCATGTTTGATTTTATTATTTTTTTTAACTTAGTTCTGTCTTTTTTGTCCTTTCTGTTTTTGTTCGCGTGTCTCTGACGAAGGCGTTGTGGCCGCAACGTAGGTTTTTTTTCTTGTCTTTTGTCCTAGTAAGACATATATCTTTTTTTTTTCCTCCCTCCACTTCACTTTTGAATCGTCCATTTAAACGTTTTCATTGTCTCCATTGTCTTATTATAATGTTTCTCAAATGTGTTTTCTTGTCTGTATAATTTTGTTGTAAATATTTTATTTTTTTAAATGTTCATGTCTTCTTCTTCTTCCGTCCTTAGCCACCGACCGTCAAAGCAGTCAGTGGCCATTACGCCTAGTGGCGTCTTAGGGCAACAGCAGATAGGTTTTCTTTGCCATTGTTTCCCATCACGCCTATTGGCGTCTTTAGGGCAACGGCAAATCAATCCATTTGCTGTTGTTTCCGTAATCGAAGTGACTGGCAAACGGGTGATCAGCCCGTTGGTAAATGTTCATGTAGTGCGTTAAATTTAATGAAATCTTTCTAGACCAGGAATGTAAAATGTCGGTTTGTTCACCCAGATACAATAAAGATTTCTGTTTGTCCTTTCGTCAGTGCCCTACCCCCCCCCCCTTCCTTTCCCCCTCTAATATCTCTCTATCTCTGTCTGTATCACTGTCAGCCATACTCAAGTTTCCACGAAGACAACAGTTTAAATGACAGAGCTGAGCTAGTTTTCTTTTTTTTTGTGTGTTATTTCTGTATTTTATTTTTCACTTTTTGGTTTTGTTTCTTGAAATTTGATCGCGTGTAATTTTGTTTCAAGTTACCTTCTCCATCGCAAGTTAAATGTTACCTGATTGTTGCGTCACCTCGTCATGTTATCTGAGTATTTAACGTTGTTGGGAAACAGAAATAACAAATAAATTCAGCAGGCAAATATAATAACAGGCGAATATAACGGGTAACATAACATTACAGATAATTGCAAAGGACAGATAAAAGAACAAACACATGGGGGACAATTTCTCATATCAAATAAATGCATCAATCAAATATAACAGACAAGTTAGCATAACAGATTCAATACAACTTACAAATATAAGAAACAAGACAACTGGAAATTGTTACAAAATAACACAAATTATCGTAATAGATAGATGCAACGAGTAAATATTTGACCAGACTCAATAACATAACAGTTAAATATGACCGGCAAATAAACAGTTGACGAATTTTTTTTTTTTTTTTTTGCGTGCGCCCGCTATTACTCGAGGCGAAATCTCAGGTTAGTATGTCTAACCTGAGACTGATTTTTACGTGAGAATCCCTTTTTTTCTTATACAGAGACAGTTGTCCCTCGCCATTCAGGCAGATACTCGCCGATTTCGGAGGTACCCATTAGAGCTGGGTCGGTTCAGAAGCCACAAGTCCCTAGTCGACGACACTTTTTCAAATGTTCTCGACCGGGCTCGAGTTAATCCAGTCCAAATCCCGGTCGACGAAAAATCTTCAAATGTCCACGCCCGGGTTTGATCCTGGGTCACCCGGTCGCCAGCGCAGTTTGGTAACCACTACACCAGCGCGGCTCCCAGTTGACGAATGAAGTTCTCCTTGTGTTAGACCTTAAGTATGATAACAAACATGTCACCCGGTCGCCAGCGCAGTTTGGTAACCACTACATCAGCGCGGCTCCCAGTTGACGAATGAAGTGTTAGACCTTAAGTATGAAAACAAACATATCTGCAGGAAATCTGCACCACAGCACTTGTTCTGTGCATGAGTGGTTCCCAAAAGGGGGCGGTAGGTAGGCTTTCAGTCGTAAGAGGGTGGTTGAGGATTTGACAGGCTAAATTCAGCAATATTATACATTAACCATCCCAGAGTTAGGTTTATAAATCATAAAAAAAAAACGCTTATTAGGAAAGATAACAATAGATGGGTTTACGGTTGAAAACATAACAGTACCCAGACAGCATATCTTCGAAACAGGAGGTAGAAAATACATATTTTGAACGCAGCCACGTAGCTCTTTTAAAGTGGGAAAATTGGGTTCCTTAGGGCTTGCTGACAAATAATATGTAAAACGTTACGCAAATAGTCCAGGAATTAATAAATTATACCCAAAATAAAATATTGGGGGTGCCTGACAGCATAAAATCATTTCTGCTCATAAGATTTTTTTTTAACGTGTTTGAAAAAAATTTACGTTACAGAAATAGCCTACCATGTAAACTCCAAATTGATTGGAGCGCAACAAATGAAAGCCTAACCACGATTGGTCGGGCTATAAATACTATCTTGGTTGTTAGGGGAAACGGGGAAAGGTAACATTTTTTCAAACACTTGTCGAAACGGGGCTCATTGGTCAGACTCGCTGATATACACACTTGGGAGCGTTAGTTCGAGACCACTTGTTTAAATGATCTTGATAAAGCAACAGTGCGTTGAAGCCAGCTCATAATTGTGTTAAATAAAAGCCTGGAACATAGGCAGATGGAAATTTGTGCCAGTTTGTGCCAGAATTCATTGCTAATCAACGTATCTGTGTTTATTCGTATGAATTGTGGTAAGCTTGAACCATTCAATATCTTTTAATGAAAATTGAATGTGAATTGTTGATTTATGCCTGTATATATATGTGTAGTTCAGTGGCAAATGTGAGGTAAAGCCTGTAATGCTCCAGCCTGAACAGAGGGTGTCGGAGGGTAGTAAAACGGCATGGAATGGCCAAACAGTACACTGACACCTGGATGATTGACTAGAAAGAAATAATGCTGGAAGTGCAGAGGCGTAGTGACCATTAAGAAGGGTAATACTGGAATAAAGTATTTCAAATGAAGCTGACAGTTGGCCTAATGCTCTGAACTCAATGTTTGTGCTGTGTTGTGATCAGTGTAACAAGAGAGTTTAAGTTAGTTATGAAGTAGAAGGTACATCCTTCTTGATTTCAGGGACAGTGGTCTTGATGGTACTGAGCAGCACCTATTCAGAGCTTTGCTGAATCCAGTGTCGGACAGCATACTCCTTGGTCCTTTTAGCTATCAGTGAGGTGTCTCCAGAGCCCAGAGGAGAATTCGAGCAGAGGAGTCCTTTCCTGCCGCCATCACGCCAGATAAGCTAACTTGGCCAGCTGAGCTCAACATTATGTCCCCTCATCTTGAACTGACTTTTTAAAATTAACATTAAGAGGGGAATTTACTTGTCTTAAAATCAGGAACTGTGAACATCTCCAATACTGGTCCCTAAAGACAAACTATTGAAGTCATGATGACAAATACCAACAGAGCTTGAACAAAACAAAACCAGTATTACCTCATTTTACTACTACACAACTGACACACATAGAACATTTGTAATAATATATGTCACTACAATATTCATATTAAATACATTCTGTACATAACTTGTAATTTAAATTGATTGTGATTCCTGGTTCCCTTGTAGTTGAATCAGGACACATATTCATTCATGCCAGTAATGAATACATATTGTTATTTGAAAGTTTATCAGTGACTCTTTTAAGATATCTTTGTAGAGTGTTATATGTATGTGAGTGTCACAGTGTTGTCAAGAGTAGTGGATTACATTAAATTGTTTATCTGTCTGTTGTTGTGACTTACACTTCATCATACACATACCCTAGACACATAACGTAGCATCACACTATTCCAGAATAATTCTGACTGAGATATATAGATATGTGGTAGCAAGTAAGGTTATCTATAATACACTACTCTTAATAGATATAGATACCTTCACAGCTGATCTCAGTCAGTACACTAAGTTCCCTATAAGTATTTATAACATCCCACTTCACCACATATATTGGGGGCTCGCTCTTGGGATTTTGAATCTTTAACTATTAAAAATATTGGGGGTAATTCACTTCAGGGAAAATAAGAATTAAAAGGTATCCTTGGGTGGAATTAAATAAGGTTGAGCTCACGGTGCCTGTGTTGTCCATTAGATATATAGTTAGAAATTGAATTGTTGGGTAGACATTATAAAAATTTACCTGATAGACAATGGCGGACCTGGCCAAATTTCGATCTGCTGCGGTTCAGACTGCAAAAGAGTTAGGATTAGATGGGCAAGTTATGGTTGCCTATGTCACAACGGAATGTGACAAATTTATTGAACGCGAAGAAAGAAGATTAGAAAAAGAAGCCGAAAGAAGGTTAGAGGCTGAAAGGGAAATTAAGAAGTTACAATTTGAAGCTGAGGCTGAGACTAAGAGGTTGCAAGCTGAGGCTGAGACTAAGAGGTTGCAGATTGAGGCTGACAAAGAGGCTAAAGCATTGGAAGCCGAGGAAAGAAGATTAGCTGCAGAAAGAGAAGAGAAAAGATTAGCTGCAGAGAGGGAAGCAGAAAAGGAGGAGAAGAGATTACAAAGGGAACATGAGTTACGACTAAGGGAGTTTGAGTTTCAAGGCCATGCTCCTGAAAATGGTGCCAGTCCCTTTGCCTCTGATGCTACGGTTACTCAGGGAGCCTCAACCTCAGCTATGAACTTTCATTTAGATCATTTTGTTGAGAAAGACGATGATATTGAGAGCTATATAAATAGGTATGAACTATTAGCCACCACGTATGGGTTAGAGAGAGAAAGGTGGAGCTTAAAGTTATCTCAGGGACTTCGTGGGGCAGCTTATGAAGTTTTTGCAAAAATGAGCAGAGGTGATCAGGAAAATTATGACATGCTAAAGCAGGCTCTTTTGTTAAGGTATGAAAAGAATGCAGAGTTTTACAGAAAAAAATTTAGGAATGCTAAACTACTGTCAGGTGAAACCTATCACCAGTTCTCTGCACGAATCGAGACATACTTGGAGAAATGGACTTCTCTGGGGAAAACCCAAGATCTTAAGGAAATGGTCCTTATAGAGCAACTAAGAGAGTCCATGGCTCCAGACCTGAGAAAGTTTCTCATGGAACAAGGTGCAGAGAGGCTGGGTGAGTTGCTAAATGTTGCTGAAAGGTATCAAGCAGCTCAAGCAGAGGTAACAGGTAATAAAAAGAAACAGGTGGATAACTTTAGGGCATCACAGAACTTTAATAAATTTGATCCTAGGGATCAAAATAAAGGTAAGCACCAATTTGATAGGCCACGGTATGAAAATAAAAATAAATTCCCACAATTCGATGAAAGGAAATATAATGAAAGAAAATCTTTCAACCAAGGAAAAGGGTGGTGTAAGAATTGTCAGATGGACAATCATGACACTGACCGTTGCAGAAGGAAACCTGTGTATATGGCAACCCTTCAGGTCAGGTCGACCTCAAGACAGGAGGAGGATATTATGTTAGATACCACTCCAGAAGAGATGAGGAAGGCACAGGCTGGGGATAAAACACTCAAGCCTTGTTTCAGAAAATTGTCAACTTGTCATACAACTCCAGGCAAGGGAGATTTTTACATGAAAAAACAAGTTGATGTATAGGAAGACTGGAGCTAGATCCAATGGTCACGGACAGCTGGTTCTTCCAAAAAGATACAGGACAGACTTAATAAGGAGTCTACATGTGAAACCAGATGGGGACCATGAGAAAATAGGTACCATCATTCAAAAGGTGGCTCACAATTATTATTGGCCCAAAGCAAGATGGGACATTGAGAACTTTGTAGAAAGGTGTAGTATAGCACATGAGGGAACACCCACAAGTGGGAACATGGATCAGGACCTGGACACGCCCCGGGGCAAAATTAGGCCTGATAATAAAAAGAAAAATAGATTTGAAAAAGTGGACCAAATGGAATGGGAAGCCCCTTTTCACGGACAAGCTTCACTTAACTGTTTTACAATGGCCACTATGCGGAGAGTGCAAAAAGATGTCTTACCTCAGGATAAGCCGAAAATCCCTCAATCGGACTTAAACAAACTGGAGGAAGAGGATGTAGAGAGGAAATCTCTCATCAAGAATTTTAAGTGGGGAGAAAGCCCCAAAAGAATTGGTAGCGGTCGTTTTGTGAATGATAATTCTGGGAGGAAAAATCATCACTATAAAGCTTCGAGTGGAAGAGACCATACCGGTGCATGGACAAATAGGTCCACACCATTAAAGGTCCATATGTAGCTTTGTTAAGAACGTGGACTGATGAAAAGGCAGAGGAAAACATTACATCTTCATACCAATATGTGAATGAGCTGACCACTCGGTTGAAAACTGGCTGGAAACTTGCCAATGAAAATTTGAAACAAGCCAGGAAGAAACATGCTGCCTATTATAACAGGAAGGCGAAAGACAGAAATTTGGCTGTGGGAGAGAAAGTACTGCTTCTTTTGCCCGGGAGTCAGAATAAGTTACAAATTGGATGGCAGGGTCCATATACAGTTCTAGAGAAGGTGTCTAGAACAAATTATAAGATAGATAAGAAGGGGGAAAGAAAAAATCTATCATGTGAATCTCCTGAAGAAATATTTGGAAAGAGAACATCAGGAAGAGACACACTTGTTGACCTTGTCCATCGCCATGGAGATGAAAAAGGAACCACTTTCATCATTTGAATATCCATTACACCCCTGTGAGACAGCAGCACAGGTGAAAATCAGTACCATTTAACGAAAACTCAGAAAGAGAGAGTGCAACAGGTTCTAAATAATCATGCAGAGGTGTTAACAGACCGACCAGGGCATACAAACCTATTGGAATATGATATGAAACTCATAGACTCCACACCTGTCTGTATGAAACCATATTCGATTCCGTTTGCTAAGGAAAAAGCTTTGAAGGAAGAGATAGACTATCTGTTGAAGGAAGGAATTATTTCGCACAGTGAGTCTTCGTATAGTTCCGGGGTGGTACTCTTAAGGAAGCCCTCTGGAGAACATAGACTCTGTATAGATTACAGGAGACTGAATGCTATTACAGAAGGACAGGTGGATCCATTGCCGGATACAAATCAGCTGTTTGCCAGACTAAATAAAGCTAAATATTTCTCAAAAGTGGATCTGAGTAAAGGATACTATCAGATTCCAGTAAAGCCTGAGGTTAGACCATACCTAGCTTTTAGTACCTCAGAAGGACACTATGAGTTTAATAGATTGCCATTTGGATTGAAGAATGCGCCTAGTGTCTTCTCTAGAATGATGAGAAAATTATTGGATCCTCTGAATAATCCCTGTATAACAAATTTTATGGATGATATCCTTATAGCAACAGAAACATTTGAGGAACACATTGACTCTCTGAACATGCTGTTTGATCGACTTAGGGAGGCAAATTTAACAGCCCGACCAACCAAATGTTGCGTTGGATGTAAAGAATTGGAATTTTTGGGACACACAGTTTATCAGGGAAACATGACCCCTGACCCAAAGAATTTAGAGAAACTACAGAAAGCCCCGAGACCACAAACCAAGAAGGACGTGAGATCCTTTGTCTCATTATGTGGTTTCTACCAGAAGTATATCAAAAACTTTAATTCCATATGTGCACCGTTAACTGAATTGACACGTAAAGGACATCCAGATCGCATTACATGGACTCCACAATGTGAAATGACTTACCAAGAGTTGAAGGAAAAGCTCACAAGTAAACCCATTTTGAAATTACCTGACTTAAGTCAAGAATTCATAGTAAGGACGGATGCAAGTAATATTGGGCTAGGTGCAACTCTTCTACAGAAATCAGATGCATTGGATGGGGAATTAAGCCCAGTGGCATATGCTAGCAGAAAGTTGAATAAAGCTGAAATCAACTACTCAACTAGCGAAAAAGAATGTCTTGCAGTAATATGGGCGATAAAGAAATTCAATATTTATCTATATGGGAAGGCATTTAAGTTGCAAACAGATCACAAACCTTTATCGTTTTTAGCACAGGCTAAGCATGAGAACTCTAGGTTACTCCGATGGTCTTTGCTTCTGGCTCCATATAATTTTAGCATTGAGTATATATCTGGAAAAACCAATTTGGGAGCTGATTTTTTAAGCCGCCATCCGTGTGATGAGAATCACCGTAAACCCCAGAAATAATAATAAATTTCTCTATGTGTATATAGAATAAAGGACTGACATATAATGTCTGTTTTAAGAGGGGAGGTGTCATGAAATATTCTAATCCACATATATAAATTATTAGGTAAATATGAAGCCTAACAAATAAAATTAATAAAGAAAAGAGCAATGGAAAAATAACAGTGCTGTCACAAAGAATGTACTCGAAATCCCCCTTGTTTTCTGCTTCGTCTGCAAATTGTAACGCTTTCACGTTGATATAAAAGCTTACTGTATTATTACCCGCCTTCTTCAATGAAACGTGTGCTGCATTTCTAAGAAAAACATTGAGACGTACTGCGTAATGACCTAAATTAATCCTAACATTAATTATACTGCGTACGGACAGTGATAAAATACATTAACCATCCCAGAGTTAGGTTTATAAATCATAAAAAAACGCTTATTAGGAAAGATAACAATAGATGGGTTTACGGTTGAAAACATAACAGTACCCAGACAGCATATCTTCGAAACAGGAGGTAGAAAATACATATTTTGAACGCAGCCACGTAGCTCTTTTAAAGTGGGAAAATTGGGTTCCTTAGGGCTTGCTGACAAATAATATGTAAAACGTTACGCAAATAGTCCAGGAATTAATAAATTATACCCAAAATAAAATATTGGGGGTGCCTGACAGCATAAAATCATTTCTGCTCATAAGATTTTTTTTTAACGTGTTTGAAAAAAATTTACGTTACAGAAATAGCCTACCATGTAAACTCCAAATTGATTGGAGCGCAACAAATGAAAGCCTAACCACGATTGGTCGGGCTATAAATACTATCTTGGTTGTTAGGGGAAACGGGGAAAGGTAACATTTTTTCAAACACTTGTCGAAACGGGGCTCATTGGTCAGACTCGCTGATATACACACTTGGGAGCGTTAGTTCGAGACCACTTGTTTAAATGATCTTGATAAAGCAACAGTGCGTTGAAGCCAGCTCATAATTGTGTTAAATAAAAGCCTGGAACATAGGCAGATGGAAATTTGTGCCAGTTTGTGCCAGAATTCATTGCTAATCAACGTATCTGTGTTTATTCGTATGAATTGTGGTAAGCTTGAACCATTCAATATCTTTTAATGAAAATTGAATGTGAATTGTTGATTTATGCCTGTATATATATGTGTAGTTCAGTGGCAAATGTGAGGTAAAGCCTGTAATGCTCCAGCCTGAACAGAGGGTGTCGGAGGGTAGTAAAACGGCATGGAATGGCCAAACAGTACACTGACACCTGGATGATTGACTAGAAAGAAATAATGCTGGAAGTGCAGAGGCGTAGTGACCATTAAGAAGGGTAATACTGGAATAAAGTATTTCAAATGAAGCTGACAGTTGGCCTAATGCTCTGAACTCAATGTTTGTGCTGTGTTGTGATCAATGTAACAGGAGAGTTTAAGTTAGTTATGAAGTAGAAGGTACATCCTTCTTGATTTCAGGGACAGTGGTCTTGATGGTACTGAGCAGCACCTAGTCAGAGCTTTGCTGAATCCAGTGTCGGACAGCATACTCCTTGGTCCTTTTAGCTATCAGTGAGGTGTCTCCAGAGCCCAGAGGCGAATTCGAGCAGAGGAGTCCTTTCCTGCCGCCATCACGCCAGATAAGCTAACTTGGCCAGCTGAGCTCAACATTATGTCCCCTCATCTTGAACTGACTTTTTAAAATTAACATTAAGAGGGGAATTTACTTGTCTTAAAATCAGGAACTGTGAACATCTCCAATACTGGTCCCTAAAGACAAACTATTGAAGTCATGATGACAAATACCAACAGAGCTTGAACAAAACAAAACCAGTATTACCTCATTTTACTACTACACAACTGACACACATAGAACATTTGTAATAATATATGTCACTACAATATTCATATTAAATACATTCTGTACATAACTTGTAATTTAAATTGATTGTGATTCCTGGTTCCCTTGTAGTTGAATCAGGACACATATTCATTCATGCCAGTAATGAATACATATTGTTATTTGAAAGTTTATCAGTGACTCTTTTAAGATATCTTTGTAGAGTGTTATATGTATGTGAGTGTCACAGTGTTGTCAAGAGTAGTGGATTACATTAAATTGTTTATCTGTCTGTTGTTGTGACTTACACTTCATCATACACATACCCTAGACACATAACGTAGCATCACACTATTCCAGAATAATTCTGACTGAGATATATAGATATGTGGTAGCAAGTAAGGTTATCTATAATACACTACTCTTAATAGATATAGATACCTTCACAGCTGATCTCAGTCAGTACACTAAGTTCCCTATAAGTATTTATAACATCCCACTTCACCACAATAATGATGAAGTGTAAGTCACAACAACAACAGACAGATAAACAATTTAATTTATTCCACAACACTTTACAACACTGTGACACTCACACACATATAACACTCTATAAGACTATCTTAAATGAGTCAAGTGTTAAAGTTTAAAAATATATGTATTAATTCCTTTCAATAATAGATATCCTGATTCAACTACACAGTGAACCAGGAATCACAATCAAATGTAATTACAAGTTGTATGTACACAATTTATAGATATGATCTTTGTATTGACATATTTTATTATTATTATTCTATGTGTGTAAGTTGTGAAGTAGTTCTATGAGGTAATACTGGCTTTTCAAGCTAGGTTGTTGTTTGTCATCATGACTTCAAGTGTTTGCTTATGGTGGAAATCGTATTGGGAAAAGTTCACAGTTCCTGTCAATTGAAACAATTTATTGTCCCTCTTTAATTAATATACTGTCAATTTTAGAGGGGGCACATAGGATTGAGCTGCTCTGGCCACAGAATCTTATCTTCTGTGATGGCGGCAGGAAACAGTCTCCTCTGCTCGCTTGCTTCACTGTGTTCTTGAGACACCTCACTGGTCGCTATCTGGACCAAGGGGTATGCTATCAGCCTCTGGATTCAGCAAAACTCCGACCAGGTGCTGCTTCAATAAGTTAAGACCACGGTCCCACAATTCATGGAAATAATAAACAAATACGTTGACTGGCGATGAATTATGGCACAAATTCCGATCTGCCTCTGTCCCAGGCTTTTATTTAGAAAAATATGAGCTGGATCTCAACGCACTGTTTCTTAGTAAGTTTACTTTAAAATGTGGCACTGAACAGACGCTCCTAATTGACTATATCAACTGATCTAGCCAATAGGACCATGTGTACCAAAGCTTTTGAAAAAATTTACCCTTCCTACGTTTCCCCTAACAACCAAAATTAGTATTTGCAGTCCGACTAATCGTGTTTCGCCTTACATATACTTCCCGCCAATCAAATCGGATTTAACATGGTGGCCTATTTCCCGTAAAATGGTGGTTTCAAAACATGCCACTGTGCGATTATGATTTGGTGCTGTCAGACATCCCGTTCCTCCGTTCAGCCCTCTCTCTTTCTATCCTAAGTCCATCTGTCCTTTCATTACGCAGTGTATAAAATGAAATTAATGCTAGTATTAATCTAGGTCATTAACACATTAACTACCGAATTGAAAAACACACTGTGGCCGAATTAAATTTTTTTCCTTTTTTCATCCTGTAGGTGTTTGCACAGAGTAAGCTGTAGTTTTCGTAATTGTTTACAGATTTTTATGAATTACACGTTATTTTAAAGATAAATGAATGTACTATTACAATAAACACCAGTTGTAACTCTAATAGAGGTTGTTGCTATTTAACGGCCCTCCGATGGCCGAGGACTTGCAGTATTTTCACAATTAAAACTGCTTGCGCCCCCATCTCTATCAAAATCACAATTTCAATCAATGTGCACACCGTTTTCGCTCTTGTCCTCGTCGCTAGATCTATCAGTCAATTGTTGAAACACGTTTCTATCCTATTCAGCCGTTAGACGAGATGTACACGCATTTTTTGTAGTCCTATCACTAGTTGCCACGGTAAACAGTTTTACACGATTTGGTAACTAACCCAAAACGCTGAAAAATATGAACATAATATCAATTTTCCAGTGTTCTACAACAACCATGCTTTGGGAATTTGTTTTCCGGTGGCAACTTAAAATCTCGAACCAGATCAGAGAATGTTTCAGTACATTTTTCATTCGTTTTATTACTAAAATTAGATTGGCGCTCTGAGCGGCTTGCGGTCCAAATGTGATTATTTTGTGAGCCGCTGACAGCGGCTTGCGGTAGTTAATGTGTTAAGCAGCTTGCGTATCTCAAGGTTTTCTAAGAAATACAGTACACGTTTTATTGTTTTGTTGAAACGCGTGTATGCTGCTGTAGGCTTTACTAGTAAACGTGAAAGCGTGAGAATATGCAGACGAAGCAGAAAAAGGGGGATCTCGAGTACAGTCATTGTGACAGCACTGTTCTTTACCATTCTTCTTTCCCTTTTATTGAATTTATGTGTTAGGCTTTACATTTACCTTTTAATTTATATATGTGGATTTAGAATGTTTCACGACAGAGAGTTAGTGGACATTTTTATTTAAAGTAAAGTATTTTAATTACAAAAAATGAAAGTAGTAAGCTTATCTGTAGGTTTATATTAGAGTTCAATAAATAGAGCAATTAGGCATAACTGCTTTGATCTTATCTTCCACTCTTTATAATTTTTTTTTGGTCAGTTAAACAAAAAATTTGAAACCTGTCCACCAAATATATTTATACAATATGTGATTCCTATATACACAAATTGGGATTCTCGACGGTGCTACGGAGTTCTTGCACTGTGCTGAGATCCTCCTTGTGTGATCTAAGGGAGGAGCTCGGAGCACTGATGGAGTTGTCCGTGTACAATGAAGATAGTCCTTAAAAGCAGACTAGGTAACGCAGGGAAATGGAAGGGGCGTTGAGGATGGGCGCTGTGAGTCAAGGGGGGGGGGGGGGGGGGCAAGTTTGGGAATCACTGCTTTACAAGATATTACCAGTAACAGGGTGAATGTCAAGGTTATCCCGTAGCAGGTACTGCCGTAGAGAAGTGAAGGTTTAAATACCTGGCTATACTAGGTCCAGCATCTGGAGGTGGTGTGACCAGTTCCCTTCCTCACTGCCTTTCCTTCCCTGACTCAAGAGCAAAGTCGGGTACCCATTTACAGCTGGGTAGACTGGAGCTTGTTGATACGATGAATCTAACCCTGCCCCTTTGCTGCGAGCGACCACCGCTGTAACACTTGTCTATAGAACGCTTGAGGTTACCAGTATACTATCTTTACATCACCTTAGTCGGATGAGGGAGCAATTGTGTTTTTCTTTTTTGTTGGGGGGAGGGGGGAGAGGGGTCCTCGATAGAGATCACTTGGACACGATGAGAAATCAGCAGACACAACTAAATACCGGGCAGATATAATACACAAGATTTAAAAAGTATATGTGCCTGCAACAATATTCAGCACGTGAGTTGGTCAGGACGATTGTTCAGTAAGATAGCGTGCAGATGGCCACGTCAGGATGTCAAAACCATTGCTCCATTTAATGAATGCCTATGTTGTATACAGATTGCTTCTTTGACATCTGGCCCGGCCACTGGGGCCATGAATATTCATTGGTCATTAGGGAGAAGAAAGTTGTCATGACACTTCAGAATAGAGATTTGACTAGATGTTCTTGTGTTGGTCGTCTGCTGATTCAAGTTCGTGTCATGTTCTTCACTCAACCAGTGTCTTAAACGTTAATAACTGGTGCAAGGTCGTTAGTGCTTTTGTTGTAGAAAGTGAGTGTTTGTTGTATAAACTATACAGTATTTGTTGTATATAATGCTTGTTGGTTGTTGTAGAAAGTGTGTGTTGTATAAAATATAAAATATTTGTTGAATTATATATGCTTGTTAGTCGTTGTAGAAAGTGTGTGTTGTATAAAGTGTAAAATATTTGTTGTACTGTATATGCTTGTTAGTCGTTGTAGAAAGTGTGCGTTGTATATAGTGTAAAATATTTGTTGTACTGTATATGCTTGTTAGTCGTTGTAGAAAGTGTGCGTTGTATATAGTGTAAAATATTTGTTGTACTGTATGTACTTGTTAGTCGTTGTAGAAAGTGTGTGTTGTATAAAGTGTAAAATATTTTTTGTACTGTATATGCTTGTTAGTCGTTGTAGAAAGTGTGTGTTGTAGAAAGTGTCATGAAACTTCAGAAAGGAAATTTTGCTGTAGATGTTCTTGAATTGGATGCCTTTGTGTCTCACCACGTCATGTTGTTCATTTCCTGTTGTTCACCTGCGACGGTACGTCTTACTTTGTGCGTGTACTTTTGTGCGCTCTCTCACTCTTTAATCCACTCCGGCAGTATCACTTCTTTTTCTTCATTTTTCTCTCACCGATCATCGTTTTTATTTGGCATAATTTCTGCTGTGTCATTCATTTTTGTTCTCTACGTTGGATCAGTAGAGTTAAGTCTCTAACACTTCACTCCTCGGCTGTTTGTGTTACGCCAGGCTTATTGACCCGGGCAGCGATAATATTTTATCACGTATTATCAGGCTGACCATCTTTTCAAAGCAACTGTGCCTGTTTATTCAAGCTTGCATCGTGCACGGTCTATGAATAGAACCCCATATTGTGTGGCTAATCTGGCGGAGATCCGTCTAGCGAAACACAGATGGTAATGCTTAATTTGTTTCCGCTTAGACCATCCCTGGGTGTAATTATCTCAGACAATCTGTCTGGAAACTCAAGATTTGTAGACGTTACGCCAGTAACACATGGTCATAATATGGTGAGAGGCAGATAGGTGCAGCTGGAAGTCTGACCAACGATATGACATCACTGTAAGAGGTCACGCATGGATATTAAATTTAATATTTTGAAACACGTGAGGGTATTTTTTTTTTTAAATTTGAAACGCTCCTACCCACGTAGTACTGAACGAGATTCGATTGGATTGGTTCATTGTGAGGAGCTGAAATATACAGTGTATTTTATTGGCACACTAGTCGGAAGTGCAGTCTGTGATTTGCACTAAGAACTGAGAATATAGTGTGATGAAAACACAGGCACAGATCACACAAAAAGACTGCAGCGCACAAGTCATATCAGCGACTCAGAAAAGCCAGAAAGAAAAAGGAGACATTGGACTTAGAAATTCCACAACTAAAAGTAACAGATCGAGTATTGGGCAACTTTGGAATTCACAAGTAAACCCGCATTTTTAATACAAGACTGGAAACTTAATTGGGCCATGACTTTAATTAACAAGACTGGAATCCTAGGAATTTGATCACAAGTCATAGAGGAATTTAACAAGTTTTCCCATGTCACGATTTCGCAGAACACCCGCCGTCAGAGGAATTAAGTCTAATTTCACAGACTAAGCCATAGAGGAATTAAACACAAGTTTTCCCAGGCCAAGGATTTTGTAGAACACCCGCCGTCAGAGGAATTAACTCAATTTCCAGACCTAAGTGATTTCGAAGCATCTAATACAGAGCTGTGTCAAGTCTAAATATGTGCAAGGAGATTGTGTATTCCCAAAATTTTGGGGTAAGTGTAAACAATTTATTTACTTATGTAAATTCTACAGGTTTCTTGCTAAGTGGTTATATATACAAGGCTGGCAACCTCAACATATGAAAATAGTATATGCATGAACCACCACTGCAAGAGCTGGTGATTGTTTCTGACTAGTCGTGCGGAAACCCGACAGCAGAGCGACCCCAGACTCCGACGGGAGTAGTGATGAGTAACGAGTGATGATTACATCACGTGTGCCAAAGGTGTAACATATTATCTTGTGAGATTTGTGTATCTTTTTTAATTGTAATTCAGGCAAATCATTATTCACGCACCCCAGACGCAATTTCCTAGTTAACACCCAGAAGGATATTGGTGAATTTTTATCATATTCCCTGAGTTACACTGTGTGCTTGGGAATTTAATTCTTTTGAGAGGTTAACATTGGTGGGTGGAGCGCATGACAATGGGCCTATTAGTTTGCGGCGAACAAATGTACTTAGCAGGCATTTGTTTCTTTTTATTTGTCTAAAGTTCGTGGTTACAAGCCATCAGACGATTTGTGGTATTCACGCCGCTATTGTGAGGGAAAAGCATCCACCCTAACTGCCTACAGTGGAAGAGAGTGTGGAAAAGGCTTTCGTCATCACAGAATTGATGAACCACAGCTGCAGGACTCCCTAATAAAAGTTAAGTGCTTGTAAAAAGGCACCAGCAAAAAGGACTTTTAATATATCCTCACCCTAAATGTCAGTGAAAAGAAAATTTGATTCCACTATAAAATCACCAGCATTTTATTTATTTTAAACTGTTAATACTAATTGATTATTAAATTTGTTACCTGTTGTTTTAAAACTAAACAATCGTAGTCGACTCCGTTTTTTTAAAATATGTATGAAAGCAAACGTATGTCAGCATGTTTAATATATGTGTGTGTGTGTGTGTATATATATATATATATATATATATATATATATATATATATATATATATATATATATATATATATATATATATATATATATATATATATATATATATATATATATACCTAAACATATATTTACCTCTAAACAGCTATACCTTATAAGAGGGATTTCGTTGGATTACACTAACTGGGGGCTTGAACGAGCTAAACCACACAAAAGGCGACGGACCAGATATAATACGTTAACAATTGTTCAGCCCAATGCAGCATTGTTCTTGACTTCTGGAAATATCTTGTGAACTCTACCTTAAGGTAGAAGTGTCATTAATCGTCTATCTACATCTCTGCCAAGAGTAATCTTGCGCGCAGGTAGATACCTTGGAAGCCAATATTAGATACTCTTGAGTTTTGGTCACTGTTGGACCACTACTGCAAAGCAGGGGAGGCAATCCGTGACACACCTCACCACATCGTGTTATTCATTTCCTGTTGTTCACCTTACCACGTCGTGTTGTTCATTTCCTGTTGTTCACCTCACCACGTCGTGTTGTTCACTTCACCACGTCGTGTTGTTTCATCTCCTGTTGTTTACCTCACCACGTCGTGTTATTCACCTCACCACGTCGTGTTGTTCACCTCACCACGTCGTGTTGTTCACCTCACCACGTCATGTTGTTCACCTCACCACGTCGTGTTGTTCACCTCACCACGTCGTGTTGTTTCATCTCCTGTTGTTTACCTCACCACGTCGTGTTGTTCACCTCACCTCGTCGTGTTGTTCACCTCACCACGTCGTGTTGTTCACCTCACCACGTCGTGTTGTTCACCTCACCACGTCGTGTTGTTCATTTCCTGTTGTTTATCTCACCACGTCGTGTTGTTCACCTCACCACGTCGTGTTGTTCACCTCACCACGTCATGTTGTTCACGTAACCTCGTTGTGTTGTTCACGTAACCAATATCTGCTCGTCACCGACTTTTCCCCCATATATTGAATACCAATTCCCATTTCCCAGGTATAGAGTACCTATTCCCATTTCCCAGGTATTGAATACCAATTCCCATTTCCCAGGTATTGAGTACCTATTCCCATTTCCCAGGTATTGAATACCAATTCCCGTTTCCCAGGTACTGAGAACCAATTCTCATTTCCCAGGTGTTGAGAACCAATTCCCTTTTCCGTAGTACTGAGAACCAATTCCTTTTTCCCAGGTATTGAGAACCAGTTCCCATTTCCCAGGTATTGAGAACCAGTTCCCATTTCCCAGTTATTGAGAACCAATCCCCATTTCCCAGGTATTGAGAACCAGTTCCCATTTCCTAGGTATTGAGAACCAGTTCCCATTTCCCAGTTATTGAGAACCAATCCCCATTTCCCAGGTATTGAGAACCAGTCCCCATTTCCCAGGTATTGAGAACCAATTCCCATTTCCCAGGTATTGAGAACCAATTCATTTTCCTGGTATTGAGAACCAATTCCCATTTCCCAGGTATTGAGAACCAATTCATTTCCCAGGTACTGAGAACCAAGTCTCATTTCCAAAATATTGAGAACCAATTCTCATTTCCCAGGTATTGAGAACCAATTCATTTCCCAGGTATTGAGAACCAATTCATTTCCCAGGTACTGAGAACCAAGTCTCATTTCCCAAATATTGGGAACCAATTCATTTCCCTGGTATTGAGAACCAATTCATTTCCCTGGTATTGAGAACCAATTCCCATTTCCCAGGTACTGAGAACCGATTCCCATTTCTGTTTTTTTTATGCAGCTGTAAACAAACTACTGCTGCTTGTCCCCTTGCATGTAGTAATGATTCCCTTAAGTCTGTCTCCTAGAGAGACTACCGGAACCTTAACAGGTGCAGGTATTGAATATGTTCTGTCTCCTAGAGAGACCACCGGAACCTACACAGGTGCAGGTCTTGAATATGTTCTGTCTCCTAGAGAGACTACCGGAACCTACACAGGTGAAGGTCTTGAATATGTTCTGTCTCCTAGAGAGACTACCGGAACCTACACAGGTGCAGGTCTTGAATATGTTCTGTCTCCTAGAGAAACCACCGGAACCTACACAGGTGCAGGTCTTGAATATGTTCTGTCTCCTAGAGAGACTACCGGAACCTACACAGGTGCAGGTCTTGAATATGTTCTGTCTCCTAGAGAGACCATCGGTACCTACACAGGTGCAGGTCTTGGATATGTTCTGTCTCCTAGAGAGACTACCGGAACCTACACAGGTGCAGGTCTTGAATATGTTCTGTCTCCTAGAGAAACCACCGGAACCTACACAGGTGCAGGTCTTGAATATGTTCTGTCTCCTAGAGAGACCACCGGAACCTACACAGGTGCAGGTCTTGAATATGTTCTGTCTCCTAGAGAGACCACCGGAACCTACACAGGTGCAGGTCTTGGATATGTTCTGTCTCCTAGAGAGACCATCGGTACCTACACAGGTGCAGGTCTTGAATATGTTCTGTCTCCTAGAGAGACTACCGGAACCTACACAGGTGCAGGTCTTGAATATGTTCTGTCTCCTAGAGAGACCACCGGAACCTACACAATTGCAGGTCTTGGATATGTTCTGTCTCTTAGAGAGACCATCGGTACCTACACAGGTGCAGGTCTTGGATATGTTTGCTGTAACAAGAAGTATGCTTGTTGTGTAGAGCGTGTTTTTATGTCAGGTGTGTTTATTGTAAAAAAACGTGTTTGTTAGATAAGTGTGTATGATGTTGAAAGTATGTTTATTATATGAAATACTGTATTCTTGTTTTATAAGTGTTTATTGCATAACGATGGTTTGTTGTATGGACTCAGTTTTAAATACGTGTTTGTTGTATGTAAAATTTGTTTATTGTATAAAATGTAATTGTTTTTAAATTGATGTTTGTTGATTAAAGTGAATTTGTTGTTTTTAGCGTATTTTTGTAGAACGCACGCTTGTTGTATCAAGTGTGTTGATTCTTCTTCTTCTTTGATCCGTAACCACTAACTGTCAAAATAGTCAGTGTCCATCACGACTAGTGTCGTCTTGTAGGGCAGCAACAAACTGCTTCCACTTTGCTCGGTCAGCAGCCATCCTTCATGGAGTGCTCCAGCTCTGGTTCATTCTTTGCAACTCGGCCTTCAGTTCTCCGCCAGGTTGTGTATGATCCTGGTGTTTATAACTATTCATTTATCATGGGTTCGGTTTTCATATAGTTTGTCATTGTTTGATTCGATTTTTATTATCATTTATCATGGTTGTATCTGTTTGTTTGTTTTTTTTTCAGATCATTCATCATTGTTGGATTCGTTTTTCAGATCATCAGTCATTGTTGGATTCGTTGTTCAGATCATTCATCATTGTTGGATTCGTTGTTCAGATCATTCATCATTGTTGGATTCGTTTTTCAGATCATTCATCATTGTTGGATTCGTTTTTCAGATCATTCATCATTGTTGGATTCGTTTTTCAGATCATTCGTCATTGTTGGATTCGTTGTTCAGATCATACCATTGTTGTATTTGCGTTTACAATCAAATTTCATTGTTATATTCGTTTTTCAGAGCATTATTGTATTAGGTTTTCATGTCATTACCCACTGTTGTGTTCCAACTTCATTTTTCCTGTTGTGTTTATTCTGCCATTCATTTATCATTGTTGTATTCCTCTATCTTCCTGTCATTTACTATTCGTCTATTCCTTGTTGTATGTTTGCATATTGATGATTGTTGTCTAAAAGACAAACGCAGGCACGCGCGCACATACGAACACACAGAAAAATGGTGACATCTTTGATACAGATAAATGGACAAGATCAAACACGCAGGGGTAGCTTTAAAAAAATATAGAATATCCCATGGCTCTAAAAATATCTAATTTGGTGATGGAGAGCGAAAGGCTCGATGGGAGAAGCCCCGGGCGAGCACGCGCATCGATACACACACACCGATCAATCAATAGGTCTTCTCTGTACTCGTGAGAAGCCATTACGGACACACCGTTTGAGGGATAGCCCGCAACAAATGGGCAAACTGGAGCGAAACTTGATGTCCGGCAAACGGAATGCAAATATTGTTTCTGATTATAGCCGATCATAACTAGCTACGTCTGCAGGTTTGGTTACGTCTGATGGAATAAATTCCCGCCGGTGATTTCTACCCTGCTCACCGAGTGCTAGTCTTTCTGTGCTGCATTGATTTGCCTGTCTCTTCATGGATTTCTCTTCTCTTTATTGAGTTTCAGATTACACAGTGTTTTTTTTTTTTTTTTCACTTTTCTTTTCAATTCGTTCGTTTTTCGTATTCTAACGTTGTTTTCTTTCTGCGTGCACCTTTATTTATAATTCCCATGGCATTTGTCGCTGACTTTCGAGTCCATGATTTTAGAATAGGTGTAATCGGCCTGGTTACATAACCATGAATGCCCCATGGGCCCATATATGTGAAATATAATTAGGTGATTGTATAATTGTTCAGATTGTTAGGATGATTGCAGTATATCTGTATAACTACTTTCATTCTTTTGTTACTTGGTCATCTTTTAGGTCTTGGTACAGGCTATCGCCTGAGGTGTTAACTTCCTAAATGACTTTATAATTTCCAGGTTCTTAATTCACCCTTGCTTACAGTTGTGTGATGATGTCGTTTTAATTCTCCAACAGTAATTCCAAACAAAACAGCAAACCTTATATAGTTGATGTGGTAAAGTGGGATGATATAAATATTTATAGGGACTTAGTGTACTGACTGAGATCAGCTGTGAAGGTATCTGTATCTAATATGTGTAGTGTTTTACAGATAACCTTACTTACTGCCACATATTTATATCTCAGTCAGAATTATTCTGGAATATTGTGTTGGCAACGTTATATGTCTAGGGTTATGCAAATGATGAAGTGTAAGTCAACACAACAACAACAGATAAACAATTTAATTATTCCACCATACTTGACAATACTGTGACACTCACAAACAGTCAACACTCTAGAAGACTATCTTAAAAGATTCAATGATAAATTTCAGATATGTACATATGTATTGATTTTCTCTACAATAGTGATCCTGATTCAACTACACAGTGAACCAGGCAATATAATAACATGTAATTTCAAATATTATGTACACAGATATAAATGTGGTCTTTGCATTGACATACAATATTAGTATTCTATGTGTGTGAGTTGTGATGTGGTAATATGAGGTAATACTGGTTTTGTTCTTCAAGATAGATTCTTATTAGACATCATGACTGCATGTGCTTGTGTATGTTTGGAACTAGTATTGGAGATGGTCTCAGTTCCGAACATTAAAACAATTAATTGCCCCTCTTTAATTAAGTTAGTGTCATTTACGAGGGGTACATAGTGTTGAGCTCTTTTGGCCACAGTGGGCTTAACTTTCGTGATGGCGGCAGGCAAGGACTCCTCTGCTCGACTATTCACTGTTTCTGAAGACACCTCACTGGTTACTATAGGGACCCAAGAGTATGTTGTAGCCTCTGGATTCAGCGAACGCTCTGACCAGGTGCGGCTTCAATAACTAGGACCACAGTCCCTGAAACAAGAAGGATGTACCTTCTACTTCAGAACTAATTTATACTATCTGGCTAGACTGAGCACAATACATCACAAACACAGAGTTCAGAGCTTTATTTTAACTGCTATCTTCTTCTGAAGCAGCTTACTCCAGTATTAACCTCCTTAATGGTTACTACGCCTCTGCACTTTCAGCTATAAGTCCTTCCATATCATAAGATAGGTGTCAGTGTACTATGTGGTAATTCCATGTAGTTTGACTTTTCTCCGACACCTTCTGTTCAGGTTGGAGCAATATATATATAGATATAGGCCTTGTCTCATGTTCGCTACTGAACTGCACATATATACAGACATAAATTATCAATGTACATTCAATTTTCATTAAAAAGAGAGCAAATATTTCAACCTACCAAAATTCAAGGAAATAAACACAGATACGTTGACTAGCACTGAATGTAGGCACAAATACTGGCACAAATTCCCATCTGCTTATGTTCCAGGCTTTTATTTAGCAAAAATATGAGCTGGCTTCAACGCACTGTTGCTTTATCAAGCTTATTTGAACTAGTGGTCTCGAACTAACGCTATCAATTAACTATATTAACAGACCTAACCAATCAGGCCATTTCTACCCCATCGTTTGAAAAAAAGTACTCTTACTTCCGTCTCCCTTGACAACAAAAGATAGCATTTATAGTCCGACTAATCGTGTTTAGCCTTACATATCATTCCATCCAATCAATTCAAATGTAACTTGTGGCCTATTTCCGTACAATGGTGGTTTAAAATTCTGCCACTGAGCGACTCTGAGTTTTTAGGTTGTCTGACACCCTCATTATTTTCTTTTGCCTATAATTTATTAATTCCTGGACTATTTGCGTAACACTTAACATATTCTGTGTCAGCAAGCCCTAAGGAATCCAAATATCTCAATCTAAGGGAGCTAGGTGGCTGCGTTCAAAATGTGCATTTTCTACCACCTCCTGTTCACTTCAATCCCCATGTGGTGTCTGGGTACTGTCATGTTTTCAAACGTAAATCCATCTAATGTCATCTTTCCTAATAAGCGTTTTCCAGGTTTTTTAAAACCTAACTCTGGGAAGGGTAGTGTTTTTATCACTGTCCGTCTGAAAAAAAGTTAGTGCATGTGGCCTTACACGCGTGATAGTAGTAATTGTATATCGCGTTACACTTGTTGGGGGTGGCATTAATAGCGAGACGCGTGTTTAGTGTTGCATGCGTTCCTGATTTTCAGCCCTCCCTTCTTTCCATCCTACATCCATCTGTCCATTCGTAGTGTAATTAATTTAGGTCATACGCAGTGTGCCTCTCAATGTTTTTTCTTAGAAATGCAATACCCGTTTTAATGTGTTGTGGAAACGCTTGTATTTATGCAGTGGCTTATATTTAACGTGGAAACGTTACAATTTGCAGACGAAGCATAAAACAAAGGGGATTTCGAGTACTGTCATTGTGACAGCACTGTTCTTTACCATTCTTCTTCCTTTTATAGAATTTATTTGTTAGGCTTTACATTTACTTTTTAATTTATATATGTGGATTAGAATTTCTCACGACAGTTGATAACTGCCAAGTGATCATATCAACCTTTATTCAACTTGAAGGAACACCAACAGTTTCATGTATATTATCAAAGTACATCAACGAAATCATCTTCTTCAGCTCCTCTAATTTTGTCTGTATATCTTTCAATATTGTTGACAGTTTGGCAATGCTACTCCGCAGTCTCAGCCTTTGTAGCTTCGTTAATTTATTCCTCGTAGTACTCAATTAGATTTCTTTATGCTTTCTCCATCTATTAATATTTCAGGAGTGTCTATTAAGGATTTGGGCTCTCCACTTGGAGGAGCCTCTACTTCATCAATGGCTAATTCTATCAGTTTGCTTATCTCTGCTATTTCGTTGCTACATTAGTTCATAGCTACAACTTTTCTAGCTGCAAGTAATAATTATACAGTCAGCATCGATAGGCAGTCAGCACGACTGTCTACTTACGTATAAATGTCAAAAATACGATTTCACACAAAATCTTGTTCTTGACGATGAGGTTAAAACCCTTGTCAAAATTCTGTAAACCACAGTATAATAAATGTCTTGAGATTCTCGAAGACTGAGCCGGACTTTTGCGCCGGGTTGCTACATCACCAGATAAAATCACGTCCCTGTGCAATGGCTCTCTAGATACAACTGACTAAGAAAATATATTCTTTTACTATTCTCATAAGTGGTGCGGGGCTTGCCGACTTAGAGCATTTTTCATTGGTTATACAGATTGTAAAGATTTATTTTCATTAGCTACAACTATCGTTACCTACTTATCATAGAATTTAAATAAGCTCATGCAAATGAGGTGACGTAGTCCTCTAGTCAGCGTTGCTGGGCAACTCCCGCCAAAACTTATAGTTAATGGAACACAGTTAGAAAAAGTTTTGTGCTTCAATTTCTATGATGCATATAGTAATTTATTCTGTCTTTATTTATTACGTTAACATGGGTTACTAGCTTTAGCATAGGCCATCCGGTCACATAGGTTATTAATCGTTTTACGTCGTAACGTTGATTCTACCTCGTGCTTCATTTTCTCTGACGCTCTCTCACTCACTCTCTCTGTCTCTCACACACACACACACACACACAAATCTTGTTATCTAATGCTCTTTCTCTCAAGCGCCTTCTGTCATTTGTGTTATTTGATATACCGTTCTCCGACACATCATATTGTCCGATGTCATTTCTCGTTATCAGACTTTCATGTTTTCAAACTCATCTTCTTATTTGAAAGACTTTTCTCAGACCCATTGTGTTCTTTGGTGTTATTTCTCTCACATACATCATGTTCTGTGATGTTATTTCTCTCACATGCATCATGTTCTTTGGTGTTATTTCTCTCACATACATCATGTTCTTTGGTGTTATTTCTCTCACATACATCTGTCGTGGAATATTCTAATCCACATATATAAATTATCAAGTAAATATAAAGCCTAATAAATACATATAATAAAGAAAGGAAGAAGAATGGTAAAGAACAGTGCTGTCACAATGACAGTACTCGAAATCCCCTTTGTTTTATGCTTCGTCTGCAAATTGTAACGTTTCCACGTTAAATAGGCCTTCTGCAACATACACGCGTTTCCCAAACACACAATAAAATGTGCTGCCTTTCTAAGTAAAACCTTGAAATATGCAAGTTGACCTAAATTTTAAATTCCATTCATGTCTTTTTCTACACTGCGTTACCAAAACGAACGAACAGATGGACAAAAGGATAAAGAGAGAGGGGAGGGCTGAAAATCAGGAACGCATGCAACACGCGTCGCGCGATACACAAATGCTGCCATCACGCGTGTAAGTCTACATGCACTAATTGTTTTTCAGACGGACAGTGATAAAATACACTACCCTTTCCCAGAGTTAGGTTTATAAATCATAAAAAACTCTTATTAGGAAAGACAACATTAGATGGGTTTACGGTTGAAAACATAACAGTACCCAGACAGCACATCTTCGAAACAGGAGGTAGAAAATACATATTTTGAACGCAGCCACGTAGCTCTTTCAAATTGGTATATTTGGGTTCCTTAGGGCTTGCTGACAAATAATATGTAAAACGTTACGCAAATAGTCCAGGAATTAATAAATTATACCCAAAATAAAATAGTGAGGATGCCTGACAGCATGGAATCATTTCTGCTCATAAAATTTTTTTTTATATAACGTGTTTGAAAAAACCTTACGTTACATAAATAGCCTACCATGTAAACTCCCAATTGATTGGAGCGCAACAAATGAAAGCCTAACCACGATTGGTCGGACTATAAATACTATCTTTCGTTGTTAGGGGAAACGGGGAAAGGTAACATTTTTTCAAACACTTGTCGAAACGGGGCCTCATTGGCTAGACTCGCTGGATATAATCACTTGGGAGCGTTAGTTCGAAACCACTTGTTTAAATAAGCTTGATAAAGCGACAGTGCGTTGAAGCCAGCTCACAATTTTGCTAAAATAAAAGCCTGGAACATAAGCAGATGGGAATTTGTGCCAGTTTGTGCCAGAATTCATTGCTAATCAACGTATCTGTGTTTAATTCTAGGAATTGTGGTAAGCTTGAACCATTCAGTATCTATTAATGAAAATTGAATGTGTATTGTTGATTTATGCCTGTATATATATGTGTAGTTCAGTGGCAAACGTGAGGTAAAGCCTATAATGCTCCAGCCTGAACAGAGGGTGTCGGAGGAAAGTAAAACGGCATGGAATGGCCAAACAGTACACTGACACCTAGATGATTGACTAGAAAGAAATAATGCTGGAATTGCAGAGGCGTAGTAACCATTAAGGAGGTTAATGCTGGTATAAAGTACTTCAGAATGAAGCTGATAGTTGGCCTAACGCTCTGAACTCAATGTTTGTGCTGTATTGTGATCAGTGTAAAAGAGAGTATAAGTTAGTTATGAAGTAGAAGGTACATCCTTCTTGATTTCAGGGACAGTGGTCTTGATGGTACTGAGCAGCACCTGGTCAGAGCTTTGCTGAATCCAGTGTCGGACAGCATACTCCTTGGTCCTTTTAGCTATCAGTGAGGTGTCTCCAGAGCCCAGAGGAGAATTCGAGCAGAGGAGTCCTTTCCTGCCGCCATCACGCCAGATAAGCTAACTTGGCCAGCTGAGCTCAACATTATGTCCCCTCATCTTGAAATGACTTTATAAAATTAACATTAAGAGGGGAATTTACTTGTCTTAATATCAGGAACTGAGAACATCTCCAATACTAGTCCCAAAAGACAAACTATTGAAGTCATGATGACAAATACCAACAGAGCTTGAACAAAACAAAACCAGTATTACCTCATTTTACTACTACACAACTGACACACATAGAATATTTGTAATAATATATGTCACTACAATATTCATATTAAATACATTCTGTACATAACTTGTAATTTAAATTGATTGTGATTCCTGGTTCCCTTGTAGTTGAATCAGGACACATATTCATTCATGCCAGTAATGAATACATATTGTTATTTGAAAGTTTATCAGTGACTCTTTTAAGATATCCTTGTAGAGTGTTATATGTATGTGAGTGTCACAGTGTTGTCAAGAGTAGTGGATTAAATTAAATTGTTTATCTGTCTGTTGTTGTGACTTACACTTCATCATACACATACCCTAGACACATAACGTAGTCATCACACTATTCAGAATAATTCTGACTGAGATATATAGATATGTGGTAGCAAGTAAGGTTATCTATAATACACTACTCTTAATAGATATAGATACCTTCACAGCTGATCTCAGTCAGTACACTAAGTCCCCTATAAATATTTATAACATCCCACTTCACCACATATATTGGGGTCTCGCTCTTGGGATTTTGAATCTTTCCCTATTAAAAATATTGGGGATAATTCACTTCAGGGAATATAAGAATTAAAAGGTATCCTTGGGTGAAATTAAATAAGGTTGAGCTCACGGTGCCTGTGTTGTCCATTAGATATATTTAGAGATTAAATTGTTGGTTAGACATTGTAGAAATTTACCTGATAGACAATGGCGGACCTGGCCAGTTTCGATCTGCTGCTGTACAGACTGCAAAAGAGTTAGGATTAGATGGGCAAGTTATGGTTGCCTATGTCACTACGGAATGTGACAAATTTATTGAACGCGAAGAAAGAAGATTAGAAAAAGAGGCCGAAAGAAAGTTAGAGGCTGAGACTAAGAGGTTGCTATTTGAAGCTGAGGCTGAGACTAAGAGGTTGCAGATTGAGGCTGACAAAGAGGCTAAGAAATTGGAAGCCGAGGAAAGAAGACAGGCTGCAGAAAGAGAAGAGAAGAAATTAGCTGCAGAAAGGGAAGAGAAGAGATTAGCTGCAGAGAGGGAAGCAGAAAGGAGGAGAAAAGATTACAAAGGGAACATGAATTACGACTAAGGGAGTTTGAGTTTCAAGGCCATGCTCCTGAAAATGGTGCCAGTCCCTTTGCCTCTGATGCTACGGTTACTCAGGGAGCCTCAACCTCAGCTATGAATTTTCATTTAGATCATTTTGTTGAGAAAGACGATGATATTGAGAGCTATATAAATAGGTATGAACTATTAGCTACCACGTATGGGTTAGAGAGAGAAAGGTGGAGCTTAAAGTTATCTCAGGGACTTCGTGGGGCAGCTTATGAAGTTTTTGCAAAAATGAGCAGAGGTGATCAGGAAAATTATGACATGCTAAAGCAGGCTCTTTTGTTAAGGTATGAAAAGAATGCAGAATTCTATAGAAAAAAATTTAGGAATGCTAAACTACTGTCAGGTGAAACCTATCACCAGTTCTCTGCACGAATAGAGACATACTTGGAGAAATGGACTTCTCTGGGGAAAACCCAAGATCTTAAGGAAATGGTCCTTATAGAGCAATTAAGAGAGTCCATGGCTCCAGACCTGAGAAAGTTTCTCATGGAACAAGGTGCAGAGAGGCTGGATGAGTTGCTAAATGTTGCTGAAAGGTATCAAGCAGCTCAAGCAGAGGTAACAGGTAATAAAAAGAAACAAGTGGATAACTTTAGGGCACCACAGAACTTTAATAAATTTGATCCTAGAGATCAAAATAAAGGTAAGCACCAATTTGATAGGCCACGGTATGACAATAAAAATAAATTCCCACAATTCGATGAAAGGAAATATGATGAAAGAAAATCTTTCAACCAAGGAAAAAGGTGGTGTAAAAATTGTCAGATGGACAATCATGACACTGACCGTTGCAGAAGGAAACCTGTGTATATGGCAACCCTTCAGGTCAGGTCGACCTCAAGACAGGAGGAGGATATTATGTTGGATACCACTCCAGAAGAGATGAGGAAGGCACAGGCTGGGGATAAAACACTCAAGCCTTGTTTCAGAAAATTGTCAACTTGTCATACAACTCCAGGCAAGGGAGATTTTTATATGAAAAACAAGTTGATGTATAGGAAGACTGGAGCTAGATCCAATGGTCACGGACAGCTGGTTCTTCCAAAAAGATATAGGACAGACTTAATAAGGAGCCTACATGTGAAACCAGATGGGGACCATGAGAAGATAGGTACCATCATTCAAAAGGTGGCTCACAATTATTATTGGCCCAAAGCAAGATGGGACATTGAGAATTTTGTAGAAAGGTGTAGCATAGCACATGAGGGAACACCCACAAGTGGGAACATGGATCAGGACCTGGACACGCCACGGGGCAAAATTAGGCCTGATAATAAAAAGAGATATAAATTTGATAAAGTGGACCAAATGGAATGGGAAGCCCCTTTTCACGGACAAGCTTCACTTAACTGTTTACAATGGCCACTATGCGGAGAGTGCAAAAAGATGTCTTACCCCAGGATAAGCCGAAAATCCCTCAATCGGACTTAAACAAACTGGAGGAAGAGGATGTAGGGAGGAAATCTCTCATCAAGAATTTTAAGTGGGGAGAAAGCCCCAAAAGAAAAATTGGTAGCGGTCGTTTTGTGAATGATAATTCTGGGAAGAAAAATCATCACTATAAAGCTTCGAGTGGAAGAGACCATACCGGTGCATGGACAAATAGGTCCACACAATTAAAGGTCCATATGTAGCTTTGTTAAGAACGTGGACTGATGAAAAGGCAGAGGAAAACATTACATCTTCATACCAATATGTGAATGAGCTGACCACTCGGTTGAAAAACTGGCTGGAAACTTGCCAATGAAAATTTGAAACAAGCCAGGAAGAAACATGCTGCCTATTATAACAGGAAGGCGAAAGACAGAAATTTGGCTGTGGGAGAGAAAGTACTGCTTCTTTTGCCTGGGAGTCAGAATAAGTTACAAATTGGATGGCAGGGTCCATATACAGTTTTAGAGAAGGTGTCTAGAACAAATTATAAGATAGATAAGAAGGGGAAAGAAAAAAATCTATCATGTGAATCTCCTGAAGAAATATTTGGAAAGAGAACATCAGGAAGAGACACACTTGTTGACCTTGTCCATCGCCATGGAGATGAAAAAGGAACCACTTTCATCATTTGAATATCCATTACACCCCTGTGAGACAGCAGCACAGGTGAAAATCAGTACACATTTAACGAAAACTCAGAAAGAGAGAGTGCAACAGGTTCTAAATAATCATGCAGAGGTGTTAACAGACCGACCAGGGCATACAAACCTATTGGAATATGATATGAAACTAATAGACTCCACACCTGTCTGTATGAAACCATATTCGATTCCGTTTACTAAGGAGAAAGCTTTGAAGGAAGAGATAGACTATCTGTTGAAGGAAGGAATTATTTCGCACAGTGAGTCTTCGTATAGTTCCGGTGTTGTACTCTTAAGGAAGCCCTCTGGAGAACATAGACTCTGTATAGATTACAGGAGACTGAATGCTATTACAGAAGGACAGGTGGATCCATTGCCGGATACAAATCAGCTGTTTGCCAGACTAAATAAAGCTAAATATTTCTCAAAAGTGGATTTGAGTAAAGGATACTATCAGATTCCAGTAAAGCCTGAGGTTAGACCATACCTAGCTTTTAGTACCTCAGAAGGACACTATGAGTTTAATAGATTGCCATTTGGATTGAAGAATGCGCCTAGTGTCTTCTCTAGAATGATGAGAAAATTATTGGATCCTCTGAATAATCCCTGTATAACAAATTTTATGGATGATATCCTTATAGCAACAGAAACATTTGAGGAACACATTGACTCTCTGAACATGCTGTTTGATCGACTTAGGGAGGCAAATTTAACAGCCCGACCAACCAAATGTTGCGTTGGATGTAAAGAATTGGAATTTTTGGGACACACAGTTTATCAGGGAAACATGACCCCTGACCCAAAGAATTTAGAGAAACTACAGAAAGCCCCGAGACCACAAACCAAGAAGGACGTGAGATCCTTTGTCTCATTATGTGGTTTCTACCAGAAGTATATCAAAAACTTTAATTCCATATGTGCACCTTTAACTGAATTGACACGTAAAGGACATCCAGATCGCATTACATGGACACCACAATGTGAAATGACTTACCAAGAATTGAAGGAAAAGCTCACAAGTAAACCCATTTTAAAATTACCTGACTTAAGTCAAGAATTCATAGTAAGGACGGATGCAAGTAATATTGGGTTAGGTGCAACTCTACTACAGAAATCAGATGCATTGGATGGGGAATTAAGCCCAGTGGCATATGCTAGCAGAAAGTTGAATAAAGCTGAAATCAACTACTCAACTAGCGAAAAAGAATGTCTTGCAGTAATATGGGCAATAAAGAAATTCAATATTTATCTATATGGGAAGGCATTTAAGTTGCAAACAGATCACAAACCTTTATCGTTACTAGCACAGGCTAAGCATGAGAACTCTAGGTTACTCCGATGGTCTTTGCTTCTGGCTCCATATAATTTTAGCATTGAGTATATATCTGGAAAAACCAATTTGGGAGCGGATTTTTTAAGCCGCCATCCGTGTGATGAGAATCACCGTAAACCCCAGAAATAATAATAAATTTCTCTATGTGAATATAGAATAAAGGACTGACATATAATGTCTGTTTTAAGAGGGGAGGTGTCGTGGAATATTCTAATCCACATATATAAATTATCAAGTAAATATAAAGCCTAATAAATACATATAATAAAGAAAGGAAGAAGAATGGTAAAGAACAGTGCTGTCACAATGACAGTACTCGAAATCCCCTTTGTTTTATGCTTCGTCTGCAAATTGTAACGTTTCCACGTTAAATAGGCCTTCTGCAACATACACGCGTTTCCCAAACACACAATAAAATGTGCTGCCTTTCTAAGTAAAACCTTGAAATATGCAAGTTGACCTAAATTTTAAATTCCATTCATGTCTTTTTCTACACTGCGTTACCAAAACGAACGAACAGATGGACAAAAGGATAAAGAGAGAGGGGAGGGCTGAAAATCAGGAACGCATGCAACACGCGTCGCGCGATACACAAATGCTGCCATCACGCGTGTAAGTCTACATGCACTAATTGTTTTTCAGACGGACAGTGATAAAATACACTACCCTTTCCCAGAGTTAGGTTTATAAATCATAAAAAAACTCTTATTAGGAAAGACAACATTAGATGGGTTTACGGTTGAAAACATAACAGTACCCAGACAGCACATCTTCGAAACAGGAGGTAGAAAATACATATTTTGAACGCAGCCACGTAGCTCTTTCAAATTGGTATATTTGGGTTCCTTAGGGCTTGCTGACAAATAATATGTAAAACGTTACGCAAATAGTCCAGGAATTAATAAATTATACCCAAAATAAAATAGTGAGGATGCCTGACAGCATGGAATCATTTCTGCTCATAAAATTTTTTTTATAACGTGTTTGAAAAAACCTTACGTTACATAAATAGCCTACCATGTAAACTCCCAATTGATTGGAGCGCAACAAATGAAAGCCTAACCACGATTGGTCGGACTATAAATACTATCTTTCGTTGTTAGGGGAAACGGGGAAAGGTAACATTTTTTCAAACACTTGTCGAAACGGGGCCTCATTGGCTAGACTCGCTGGATATAATCACTTGGGAGCGTTAGTTCGAAACCACTTGTTTAAATAAGCTTGATAAAGCATCAGTGCGTTGAAGCCAGCTCACAATTTTGCTAAAATAAAAGCCTGGAACATAAGCAGATGGGAATTTGTGCCAGTTTGTGCCAGAATTCATTGCTAATCAACGTATCTGTGTTTATTTCCATGAAATTGTGGTAAGCTTGAACCATTCAGTATCTTTTAATGAAAAATTGAATGTAAATTGTTAATTTATGCCTGTATATATATGTGTAGTTCAGTGGCAAACAGGAGATAAAGCCTATAATGCTCCAGCCTGAACAGAGGGTGTCGGAGGAAAGTCAAACGGCATGGAATGGCCAAACAGTACACTGACACCTAGATGATTGACTAGAAAGAAATAATGCTGGAATTGCAGAGGCGTAGTAACCATTAAGGAGGTTAATGCTGGTATAAAGTACTTCAGAATGAAGCTGATAGTTGGCCTAACGCTCTGAACTCAATGTTTGTGCTGTATTGTGATCAGTGTAAAAGAGAGTATAAGTTAGTTATGAAGTAGAAGGTACATCCTTCTTGATTTCAGGGACAGTGGTCTTGATGGTACTGAGCAGCACCTGGTCAGAGCTTTGCTGAATCCAGTGTCGGACAGCATACTCCTTGGTCCTTTTAGCTATCAGTGAGGTGTCTCCAGAGCCCAGAGGAGAATTCGAGCAGAGGAGTCCTTTCCTGCCGCCATCACGCCAGATAAGCTAACTTGGCCAGCTGAGCTCAACATTATGTCCCCTCATCTTGAAATGACTTTATAAAAATAACATTCAGAGGGGAATTTACTTGTCTTAATATCAGGAACTGAGAACATCTCCAATACTAGTCCCAAAAGACAAACTATTGAAGTCATGATGACAAATACCAACAGAGCTTGAACAAAACAAAACCAGTATTACCTCATTTTTACTACTACACAACTGACACACATAGAATATTTGTAATAATATATGTCACTACAATATTCATATTAAATACATTCTGTACATAACTTGTAATTTAAATTGATTGTGATTCCTGGTTCCCTTGTAGTTGAATCAGGACACATATTCATTCATGCCAGTAATGAATACATATTGTTTTTTGAAAGTTTATCAGTGACTCTTTTAAGATATCCTTGTAGAGTGTTATATGTATGTGAGTGTCACAGTGTTGTCAAGAGTAGTGGATTAAATTAAATTGTTTATCTGTCTGTGTTGTGACTTACACTTCATCATACACATACCCTAGACACATAACGTAGTCATCACACTATTGCAGAATAATTCTGACTGAGATATATAGATATGTGGTAGCAAGTAAGGTTATCTATAATACACTACTCTTAATAGATATAGATACCGTCACAGCTGATCTCAGTCAGTACACTAAGTCCCCTATAAATATTTATAACATCCCACTTCACCACAACAACATGATACCTTACAGTTCCTTGTGTTATATTCCATGGGTTATTTCTCTCAACAAGCATCATCTTCTCTTCTTCTTCTTGCGATCGCATGATTACACCGTCAGACGAGTTCTCATGATGAATTTTCGACTGTTGTTTGGAGTTCCTCTTTTAAACTCCATATAGCTTTGAGTTTAGTGTTGAGTCATTGGGCCCATTATATCTTTTCTTAAAACTGGGTTCATACTAGAGGACAGTCCTTGTAGAAACATGCTCAGCAAAGTTTTGTTCGTTTAATCCACATGTGTGCACAGTGGTGAAGCAGGACAATCAGTAGCTTGTGGGCATGGTGTTTCTTCAGTTTGTCTATGCCCTGCTCCTGTGTCGAAAAATAGTTATCTGTCCCTGCTCGGGTCTGAGAGAGAGTGTGATTAGTCGTCTTTGGGTTGGTTCTGTTCTCTTCTGATAGTCTGGATAGCTCTCTTTTTTCTACAAAGATATGTGACTTCATTATCACTTCTTGTTCACATTCTCCTCCCTTTTTTGCAAGTTTATCTGCCTTTTCATTTCCGGGTACACCACAATGAGATGGTACCCACTGAAGTATGGTTCTCTTTTTGGCAGCTACCTTGTTTAGTTCATTTCTCAGATGCGGGAGTTTACCACCCTTGAGAGCTTGCAGGACAGACAGTGCATCTGTGAAGGGATTGAACTACCTGGTGCGCATTCAGAAGTTGGATTGTTATTAAATCAATTATTTGGCAGCTTGTGCTCTATAGAGCTTGAACCTCAGCTGTATAGTTGGAACAGAATTTACCAGTGGGAATGTGCCTAGTCTCATAGTGGTTGTCAGGATATGAGATAAAGATACCGGCATCTCCATTCCTAACAGCATTAGTTGCTGATCCATCTGTATAGGCATGTATCCATGATTGATCGGGATAGCTTTCTTGGATCACACTCAATGTAGCAGTTCGTTTTTGCAGATTCATTTTACTTCAAAATCAAATTGTGAGACCACTGGACTTGATGTATTAATTTGGATGGGCAACTGTGGCCTGCTTCCCATGGTTACTGGGTTATTATAGGGTGGGCTTCAGTGGTGTTGTCTTCATGGATAGCGTCTCTTGATGCTGTCTTATAAGTCTTTTCCCCCGATGCACAAAGCTGCTACGCTTTAGACGTCCCAATGCCAGATCATCTAGTCTTGCCTTCATTGGGTGCATTGGCATACTGTTGTACTTTTCCATCTGGATCATGGTTTTTTTTGTGTCTCTTCTATGGGACAATGTCTGTAATCCAGCAACCTTCTGCATCTCTGTTATTGGTGTAGTTTTCATGGCTCCTGTAATGAGCCTGAGAGCTTGATTTTGCACCTTGTCCAAAGACTGCAGATGTGAGTTAGCAGCTGATGACCATGCTGCTGAGCTAAACTCTAAGTGTGGTCTTATTACTCCATTATAAATCTTCTTTAGATTTCGTTCATTTGCTCCCCAGTTGGTACCTGCTAATTTTCTGAGTATGCCTAGTCGTCTTCGGGCCTTTCCTTCTGCATTTTCAATATGCTTATTCCATGTAAGCCTTTGGTCAAATGTCACCCCAAGATAGGTGGGGTAGCTTTCTTCCTTGATCACGGTTGTCCCTAGGTGTATGTTAGCTGATTTGTCCTTGGGGGCGAGGGAGAACAGTGTTGTGGAGGTTTTGTCTGTGTTTATTGTGATAAGCCATTTCTCTGCCCATGACACTAGCATGTCTGCTGCCCGCTGCATTCTATAATTTGCTGTGGTGACATTTTCATCAGCGCACCAGAGTACTAGGTCATCTGCATATAAGGCAGCTTTAACTCCTGCAGGGAGATCTTTCACCAGGTCATTGATGTAAACAAGGAAGAGTGTTGGGGAAATTACTCCTCCTTGAGGTACCCCCTGATGGAGCAACACTTTTCTGCTCTGCAGACCGTCAAGAGTGACTCTAGTTCTCCTGTTATGCAAGTATGACTGAATCCATTTCATCATGTTGCCTTGGATTCCACTTCTCCTAAGTTTTGCAATGAGGCCATCTTTCCACACCTTGTCAAAGGCCTGCTTGAAGTCGACCCAGATCGTTAGGACCTTTTTTCTTCTCCTGGAAGGCATCTTCTATTGCTTGAGACAAGTAAGTAACTTGGTCTTCTATACTGTAGCATTCTCTAAATCCAGCTTGTTCCGGCACCAGGATCTGCTCAGACTCTAAATACCATTTCAATCTGTGGTTGACTATTCGCTCCATAGTCTTCCCAACACAGCTTGTGAGACTGATTGGCCGGTAACTTGCAGCCTCGGTCTTACATTTCCCTTTCTTTAGTATGGGTATTGTGATGGCTTCTCTCCATACTTGGGGTACCGTTCCTTTCAACCAGCTGTGGTTGAATATCTCAAGCAGTTTTGTCTTTGCTGCTGAGCTCAGATTTACTAGCATTTCGTTGCTGATTTTGTCTGGGCCGGGTGACTTTTGAAACTTAAGCTTGGAAATAGCCTTCTGTAGTTCTCCTAGTGTGATGGGTTCCCTCATTGGGGCAGGAGTATCTGTCTGTCCCATGGTTGCCAGTATTTCTTTTCTTATCTCTCTCTGATGATCTATGTTAATGGGTAAGTTGCTTTCTGAACTGTATCTTCTAGCAAACAAGTCTGCAGCTTGTTTTCCTCTGAAAAGTTTGCCACCTTCATCCAATGTGATAGTCTGCCTAGGTGAGGAACGCTCTTCATTTAGAGACTTGACTAATCTCCAAAGTTTCCTGCCGTCTTTCTCAAGGTTCAGCGATGCCGTTTTAGTTCTCCAGCTTTTCCGTTTTTCTTCTAGCTTTGTTCTCTGAAACTCTGCTACAGCCTTTTTCCATTTGTTGTGAGTTTCAAGTGAAGGCTGAGACTCTGCGTCCTTTCTAGCCCTGTCCATAGCTTCCTGACGTTCTTGGAGTGTGCTGGACCAGTATGGTATGTAGTTACGCCGGCATCCTTTGGGAATGGTTTCTTTTGCAGCTTGTAGTATGCATCTGTTGAAGTCTTTTACCACTTCATTAATGTCTCTGTTCTGTACCTTGAGGGTAGACAGCAGCGTGTTCACCTGATGCCTGAATAAACCCCAGTTGGCTTTTTTGTAGTTCCATCTTGTAATGGCTGGGCCTGTACTGAGAGTTGCACTCTGGACAGTAAGAAAGATTGGGCGATGGTCGCTTCCCCCTAGTTGGTCTCCTACTTCTCTACTAATAGATCCAGCTATATCTGGTGTGGAGAAGGCAAGATCTGGTGTTGAAGTTGATTGTGTGCCATCCTCTGGAGTAGAAGGTAGGAGTATCTGTGGCATTATTGACTAGGATTAGGGAGTGATCATCTTGCCAAGTTTCAACCTCTTCACCTCTGTGATCCAGATGGTTATAGCCCAGCTCTGGGAGTGGCTATTAAAGTCTCCAACTGCTATAAAGTTGGTGGCTGGTACCTGTATAGAGCTGAGACTCAGGGGTTTGTTGTTCGGACAGTAATAGTTCAGGAGTTCTATTTCCATCTTGTCTACCTTTATCTGCAACAGCTGATATTCTGCTCCATCCATGAAGGTTTTCCTTTCGTGTGCAGGAATGTTATTCCTTACAAGAGTAAGTACTCCTCCTTTTCGTCTATCTTTTCTGTCGGATCTGAAGCATTGATATCCCCTTATTTTAAAGGTTTGATCTGCTTTCAAGTGAGTCTCTTGGATACAGCAAACACTGACTTGCTTCTCATTACAAGATGTTTTCCAGCTCTGTCTTTTTGCTGTATCCAGCCTGCTTGCTGTTCACTCCCTCTGCATTCCAGTGCATCATGACAAGTGGCACTCTGGGTTTCTCTTTTTCTGTTTTGTTTTGGTCAGTAGTTCTCCTCCGCCGTCTGCTGACTCCACAAGACGGTCTAGAGGGTCCTCCAGTAGCTGAGGGTGGGCTCTGTCGAGGCTCAGAGCCCGGCACTGCACCTGCCTGGTGGAGCTCCACAGGGCGAGCACCAGTACGAGATTTATTTGACGGTGTACTCTCCATAGAAAAAAAAAAAAAAAAAAATAGCGAGTTGCGTTTCGTGATACTGTGGTTTCCGGTGCGCCTTCTGGCCCAGTATCTATGACTTTAGCACCTGTTCAAACGGAGAGAGTGGGCTCACCCTAATCTGATTTGTTTCCCAGTAGTAGGGACTTTTCGCAAGCCAGCCTGGGGGTTGTCACTGACTCTGCGCGGACCTTGTTTAACGAGGGCGGAGTCGAGCTCGTATGGTGGAAAAATATACATGCTCTTGTTCTCTTCTTCTTCTTCTTTGATCATAACGCCCAAACCGTCCAAAGCAATCAGTGACCATCACGCCGGTTGGCGTCTTGTAGGGCAGCAACAAATTGTTTTCACTTTGCTCGGTCAACAGCCATCTTTCGTATGGTGTCCCAGCTCTGGTTCATTCTTTGCATCTCAGCTTCCACAGTTCTCCGCCAAGTTGTTTTTGGTCGGCCTCTCTTTCGCTTTCCCTCGGGGGTCCATAGCATAGCTGTTCTTGCGATGGTATCAGGGTCCCTTCTGTGGACATGGCCAACCCAACTCCAGCGTCTGCCAGCTATGATGGTGTGCATGTCCTCCTGGTTACTCCGAATAAGTAGTTCTTGGTTGCTGATGGTGTTTGGCCAAAAGATTCGGAGAATTTTCCTTAGGCAGATTGTGTGGAAGGAGGACAGTTTCGACATTTCCTTCTCTGTTACTCTCCAACATTCCGCACCATAGGCAGAAGCACAGAAAGTACGGCAGCCTTCATTTACAGTTTAATTTGGTTGTTTGTGCTGTACTGGCAGGACTTCCAAATGTTGTTGAGATAGCATAGGCTGTTCTCGCTTTATTCATTCTGTTGTTTAATGTTCCTGCTTGTGCGCCGTTCAGGTGTTACTATGCTTCCTAGGTAAGTGATAAAGTTTGATAATGTTGGATTTTTATTCCCGTTAATGATATCCACCAAAAGATAGATATAAGTGGATGGAAGCAGACATCATCATCATCAGCAGTTGATAAGATCTCTATGGTGTTGTTTGCTCCACTGTAGTGTATGGAATGTCAACTTGACCTACGCAGTGGTGTGTAGACATGGATTGAGTGTACAATGTGCGAATGATGATAAGGGTTCGTGTTGTTGACAAATGTTCTTTTCTCACACTCATGTATGACTGGAAGTCATCGACACCAACGACTGTGTACCTTTTCTAAAGTTAAGCCCTCAGCATCGCCCATACATATAAATCATCTGACTTCACTGACTGAGCAGGTCAGCTTATAAACAACATTTCAGATGGCTTCTAGACCTAATCTCGTCTAGCGACGATTCTCCAACTTAATGTTCAGCACATATTTTTTCATATAATAATATTGAACCGCTAGCAATGGGTTCTCATGTGTAGCAGTGATCTCTGGACTAAACAAGCGATAATACGGGCATCCCTTTTCTCTTCTTGAAAGTCACTACATGTTTGGATCCAAGATGGCTTCACTCGTGAGCTGTCACTCACGTTTGGATACAGATAATGAATCTGTCCTAAAGTTAGTCATTCATAAAACATTTCATTGCTCTGTAGATTTGATCATGAACAATTGACTGCAATCTACAGGATATAGTGCTGCTAGGAATCGAAGTCGTTTTCATCGAGTCAAATATATTCTCTTATCGAAAATGGTGGCTTCGTACGAGAGTTCATAAAAGTATCTTGGATTACCTTGGTATAAGAAATATGAAACTGCCATTCCTTGGCAATACGCATAAACACTGGGGTAAAGCATACACGATAGGTCTAGACGACTATCACTTTCCCCACAAATACTGAGATCACTTTTTCCCCGGCGACAGGCCGACATAGGAAACACAGTCCCTATCAGGACGAAGCCAAATCACACCACACTCTAGCGACACATCCGCCGAATAGCCTTCGACCTCTCTAGAGACAACAGAACATATAGTTCGACTTAGATATGTAAAGATATACAGATATAAGACAGACTCGTCCTACTCAGACAAACAATACACATAAATTCAGGCCATAGATATTCTGAAACAAGAACAATCTATTATTACCCAAACAACGAATAAATCGCAGTAAAATGGATTCATCCGCGGAGTTTGATCGAAAGAGCCGACACAACTTTCAAGGGAAGTAACTCAATAATGACTTTCCCTTAAGCACTAAAATATTACCTATGTATAATATTGTAAGATATCAAAGACTGCACGTAACAGTCTTACCACACCTCCCGGGAAAAAAAAAATGGAACTTTTTTTTTTTTTGAAATACATCTAGGAGCAACGTACAATAGGCTCACAACGCATGAATAATGCGCAGATGAAAATATCAGGAATACCTATAACGCCTAATATGAGGCTAAGTCGACTTATGGAGTGACTGGTGAGAATGTGTCTCATAAACTGAGAGAAATTATTTCTCTACAAGTATATTTTTCCAGGAAGGTGTCATCAAAGTATAATACAATTCTGGCAATTACACAATGCCTAAAAAATTCATATCATCATTTCGTATTAGATATCAAAGCACAGCGGTGAATAAACATCAATGAACCGCTATGTAGTGATACAATCATTATATTATTAAATTACAAATGTGTATCTATCATGATATAGAAAAGGAACTACTATAGAACTAGACATATCAAGAAGTCTAAGCCCTAATAGTTATGTGGAATCATGTGGGCATCTTGACAGAATGTCTGCCATCACATTATCTGATCCACGAATAGCTCGCACAGAGAAATGAAAAGGTTGAAGAGCAATTGCATTTCGAGTAGACCTCGAGCTCTTCAAATTCTTACTCTGTATAGCAGTAAGAGCTTTTTGGTCGGTTTCTACTATGAAATGTGCGCCTAGAAGGAATCTCTGTAGTTTGAGGATCGACCAAACCATAGCTAATAGCTCACGGTCTAAAACCGAATAATTCCTTTCTGCCGCATTAAGTTTTCTGGAAATATACATTACAGGATGCAGAGTTCCAGAGTACTCTTGCATTAGTGCCGCTCCAATCCCAGTGGATGAAGCGTCACTACGAAGAACGAATGTCTTATCTTTAGTGGGTAGCACTAAAATAGGTGGTGTTGAAAACAGTGTTTTAATCTTATCCAGAGAGAGCATTGGCATTCCTGAGACCAGTGGACCACATTAGGCGAACCTTTCTTTAGAAGTGTTGAGAGAGGTGCCATGATAGAGGATAGATTCTGAATGAATCTGCCATAAAATTGAATAAGACCTAACAGACTTCTCACCTGTTTTTTAGTCTTAGGGATTGAGATGTTAAGTATCTTACTAGTATTATGGTCCTCTGTCTTTAGGAAACCATGACCAACTCGGTGGCCTAGGAAAGAAATTTCGCTAAAACCAATATAGGCTTTAGAGGGTTTCGCTGTCAGGTTGTGCTCACGCAAAGTAGACAGCAATTCATCTAACCCTGAATAGTGATCTTCCCAAGTATCGCTGAAAAGACAGATGTCGTCTAGATATGCAATGACATCTGACCGATAAGATAGGATTCGGCGCATCATGCGTACGAACGTAGCTGGTGCGTTCATAAGACCGAAAGGCATAAAATTCCATTGGAACAAACCTCTAGGTGTTGAAAAAAGCCGTGAGAGGTTTGGCGCGTTCAGATAAAGGAACTTGCCAATATCCTTTAGACAAATCAAGTTTAGTGAAAAAATGAGATTTGGAGAGTCGAGTAAGTAGCTCTTCCAGTAAAGGCATAGGTTCGGCATCGAACTTCGTTACTTGATTCAATTTTCGATAGTCAACGCAAAGACGTATGTTATTGTCTTTTTTACGCACAATAACCATCGGCGAAGAATATGCAGAGGTGGATGGTTCGATTATTTTCAAATCTATCATCTCATCCAACTCTTTCTCGACCTGTGCTTGAAAATGTATAGGTATAGGATAAGGTCTAACCCTAATAGGAGTATGGTCAGTTAGAACAATGTCATGTTGAATGACATTCGTTTGTCCAGGGATGTCAGTGAGTACATCCTGAAATGTTTGCAACATAGTTGAAACTTGTCGCTGTTCTCCTAGAGACAAATCAGGAGAGACAGTAACGTTCTTCCATGATTCACTGGAATGAAGTGGGATCATTGGAAGAGGAAGATTTACATCTGAAAAACTTGTTTCCTCATCCTGTATCACGGACAGTGATGAGTAATGACCATGTTGTACTGGAGAATTGTCCGTTGCTTGGAAAATGGGTTGCAAATAATCCGGACGTTCATGGAATTCAGTAAGCATATTGATGTGGAAGGTTTTATGCTTCCCATCAATATCGACAATATAGTCGACATCGGAAATTTTCGATATTATATCGTAGGACCTTTCCAAGAAATAAGTAATCTGTTTTCCCTACAAGGTAGTAATACAAATGCTTTGTCACCAGGACAAAGTTGTCGTAAGCATCTCTTCTTATTGGCAAATTGCCTTGCCTTCTGTTTCGCAAATTCAGAAGAAGAAGTTGCTTAATT
>JAMPIV010009503.1:0-17179 GCA_024509875.1 Oreohelix idahoensis | reverse complement strand
TATTTTATTATGGTCTTCTGCAAGATTTTATGTCTTTTTATGTGGCCAAAGTATTTTAGGTGCCTAATTTTGATCTCCTTCATTAGTTCTCTTTTCATACCTAGATTTTCTAGGACCTCCTTATTTGTTTTCTTCTCTTTCCATGAGATGCGCCCCATTGGTAGTGGAGTAAGTTTGACAAATTAACAATAGAGTAGAAACACATGAAGTTTCGGCATTTAAAATTACTTCTCGTCGGCCACGATTTGATTTGGTTTTAGTTTTAAAGACCATCTTCATTGCACACGGGCAACTCCATCAGTGCTTCGATCTCCTCCATTAGATCACACAAGGAAGATCTCAGCACAATGCATGAACTCCGTAGCACCGGCGAGAATCCCAATCTGTGTATATTAGAATCACACATTCTATAAATATTTTTGTGGTGGGTAGGTTTCATTGGGGATGGCCATGTGACATTATTTGGGTCGATCTCTGCTTCACTACGGCAGTAATCAGTGACATTTGTTGTACTGATTTTATTACGTGTTTTTCAACGATCGGCACCTTTTTCTTTCTCTACTATGTTGTGGTGGATTTGATGTTATAAAGTGTTGTTAGGTATTATTATTGTAATAAATGAGATTAGCTATGAAGGTCCCTGAATTTACCCAATAATATTGTGAACTTTTCAGGGTACCTTTCCGCTACCACCCCTTTTATCTCATTCAAAATGTATTTATATTATTAGATTAAATGACTTCGTGTAGTGTCTAGGGTTATGAAGGTAGAGTGTAATGTACAATAATCAACAAACATACAAACAAATAGTTTATTATTCACAACAGCACACAGTACTACCACAATAACATACAAACGACACTTTAAAAGGCTATCTTATTTAAGACTGTGGTTTAAATTTGTGTAAATATAATTTTTACAATTTTATTATCCTGATTCTAATTTATTTTGAACCAGGACTGACAATCAAAATTGAAATCAAAAGAATCATTTACATCAGTCAAATAGCACAGTAGATCTTCTGTCCATACATAAAAATATTATTCTATTATACGTCTGTAGTTGTATTTTCCTACTTTAAGGTAATACTGGTAGTACCCTTAGGTTGTTGTTTAAAATCACACCCTTTTAGTTATGTTTGTTTTCGTTTGTCTCTTGTGGGACTATTAAATATTTGTCCCAGTTTTATTCACTGTCACTTTATAGTCTTTTTAAAAGTTCTGTAGTTGAGCTTCCAGGTGCCGAACATGAACTTAACTTGGCAGTAGAATACAGGTAGAACGTTTCCTCTGCTCGCTTGACAATCTGTTCCCTGTTTGATAGGCAATGGCCACTAGCATGGGCTCGCAGTATACAGACAGAGTCCTGAATCAATCAGTTATTCAAGCGTTTGGTACCACATTAACAACAGTATCCAGGACCTCTGAAATGTGAAGGCTATGCATCCTTCTTAATATTTAGCATACACTAATAGTCCACATTTAAGGACAGGTACATTACAAACAAACAAAAGGGTCATAGCCTTATACAAACCTATGCCACCATTATCTTTTGATGTGACAATGTACACCAGTATTCCTCTCCCCTAATAGTTACAACGCCACTGCAATTCCAGCTGTAATCTTTTCCATATAATAGGATAGGTGTTATGCTCCTTTATGACACTCATACACATTCTTGTAGTTTTACACCTCTCTGACAGTCTATCACATGGTGGATCAATCTCTAGGCTTTGCCTCATGGTCGCTATAGACCCACTCACGTACAGACATATATTATTATTTCACATTCAATTTTTATATAAAATACATGTTAATAAATGTCAATCTTACCACAAATTTTCAATGAAATACACAGAGACGATGACTGATACAGTTTCTCTGTCACCTACTTTTTTCCCAAAAAATATGCGATCCAATCTAAGCAGATATGACCTGACCTGACAGTATCTCTGATCTCTATGTATTGTTTTATCATTATTTGATTAGTTAAGGGACTATTTAGATAACTAACAACATATTCTTGGTCAGCAAGTCTTCAGGTACACGAATATACGATTTTTAAGGGGCTATGCGGTTTGGTTCAAAATTCTATCTTTTTTTCTATGTTAGTTGTTTATTTTTAAACTACCTCTCGTTCACTCTTTTTCCATGTAATTTCAAGCGAAATACGAGAGCTTAGGTCATTCACAATAAGAGCTAAACATGTTTCCATGACCGTAGTGTATACATTTCTAACTTTTCCATCGTATTGGGGAAACCCCTAAGGCAAGGCTTGCCACTATGCTATTGTTGGCTTTTAGTTTGAAATCAATGCGAAACGAATTAGCATTTTTATCTATCCTTGCCCCTCCTCGTTCCACAATGCATTTTAGGCAAATATTTCTTAGAACTAGGAAAAGTGGGTGTTTATGTCAAGGACGAATTTGAAAAATTGGGTACCGTTTTGTTCGGCTATTCGTTAGCAAATAATAATCTGAAGGCGTAGGCGACACCAACCGTTCTAGCAGACATTTTTTTTTAGTACTTTCTTATCTTTACCTTTATGCCCTATACTGTTATATTCTAATTTATATATTGTATTTAGAAATTCACTACACATCTCCCCCTTTATAACAGACGATCATATGTCAGTTCCTACTTCTAAATACACATAGATGAATTTACTATCTATGTCTGGTGACTACTCTGATGTTCGTCGTACGGATGTCTGCTTAAAAAATCAGCGCCGACATTGGTTTTTCCGGGAATGTACTCTATGGTAAACTGAAATGGTTGTAGGAGCAACGACCAGCGTAAAAATCTAGCATTTTCGTGCCTTGCTTGTGACAGACACACGAGTGGTTTATGGTCTGTTTGGATCTTAAATGATTTTCCATAAAGATAAATCTGGAACTTTTTTATAGCCCATATGACTGCCAGACATTCTTTTTCACTTGTTGAATATTTTTGTTCTGCTGTGTTCAACTTACGGCTAGCATAAGCTACTGGGGTTAATTTCCCATCAAGTGAATTTGACCGTTGTAATAGAGCTGCACCCAAACCGATATTACTAGCATCCGTTCTCACAATGAATTCTTGACTCAAGTCAGGTAATTTCAAAATAGGCCTGCTTGTGAGCTTTTCTTTCAATTCTTGGTGTGCTAATTCACACTGCACTGTCCAAATAATTCTATCAGGATTTCCTTTGCGCGTTAAATCAGTCAATGGAGCACATATGGAGTTAAAGTTTTTAATGTACTTTTGGTAGAAACCACATAATGAGACAAAAGATCGCACATCTTTTTTTGTGTCTGTGGTCTTGGTGTTTTTTTAACTTCTCCAGGTTCTTGGGGTCAGGGGTCATGTTTCCCTGATGTACTGTGTGTCCCAAGAATTCTAGCTCTTTACATCCAACACAGCATTTCGTCGGTCTAGATGTCAAATTGGTCTCTCTCAGTCGATCAAACAACATATTCAGAGAGTTAATGCGTTCCTCAAATGTTTCTGTTGCTATGAGAATATCATCCATGAAGTTGGTGATGCATGGATTCTTCAGGGGATCCAGTAACTTTCTCATCATCCTCGAAAACACACTCGGTGCATTTTTCAGCCCGAATGGCAACATATTAAATTCATAATGTCCTTCCGAGGTGCTAAAGGCTAAATAAGGTTTGACTTCCGGCTTTACTGGAATCTGATAGTAACCTTTGCTCAGATCCACTTTAAAGAAATATTTAGCTTTATTCAGCCTGGCAAACAGCTGATTTGTGTCAGGTAATGGATCCACCTGACCTTCTGTGACAGCATTCAGTTTCCTGTAATCTATACACAGCCTGTGTTCTCCAGAGGGTTTTCTCAACAGAACTACACTGGAGCTGTAAGGAGATTCACTGTGCGAGATAATCCCTTCTCTCAACAGATAATCTATCTCCTCCCTTAAAGCTTTTTCCTTAGCGAACGGAATCGAATAGGCTCTCATACAGATGGGTGTTGGATCTATGAGTTTCATATCATACTCTAATAAATTTGTAGGCCCCGGTCGGTCCGTTAACACATCTGTATGATTATTCAGAACCTGTTGAACCCTCTCCCTCTGTTTTTCCGTTAAGTGTGTGCTGATTTTGACATGTGCAGCGGTCTCACAGGGATGTAAAGGATATTCATGAGAAGTGAGTGGTTCCTTTTTTATCTCCATTGCAACAGACAAGGTCAGTAGGTGTGTCTCTTCCTGGTTTTCTCTGTCCAGATATTTCTTCAGGGGATTCACATGATAGATTTTCTCTTTCCCTTTCTTATCTATCTTATAATTTGTTCTAGACACCTTCTCTAGAACTGTATATGGACCTTGCCATCCAATTTGCAATTTATTATGGCTGCCGGGCAGTAGAAGGAGCACCTTCTCTCCCACAGCTAATTCTCGATCCTTCGCTTTCTTATTGTAATAGGCAGCATGCTTTTTCCTGGCTTGTCTTAAATTTTCATTGGCAAGTTTCCAGCCAGTTTTAAGACGAGTGGTCAGCTCGTTCACATATTGATATGATGAGGTAATATTTTCTTCTGCCTTTTCATCGGTCCATGTCCTTAACAAGGCTACATGTGGACTTTTAAATTTGTTGACCTATTTTTCCAGGCACCGGTATGGTCTCTTCCATTGGAAGCCTTATAGTGAGGACTTTTCTTCCTAGAATCATCATTCACAAATCGACCGCTACCAATTTTTCTCTTGGGGTTTTCTCCCCACTTTAAATTCCTTGTGAGAGATCTTCTCTCTTTTATTTTCACCCAGTTCACACGATTCCGACCGAGGGATTGTCGGCTTATCCTGGGGTAAAACATTTCTTTGTACTCGTTGCATCGTGGCCATTGTAAAACATCCAAGTGAAGACTGTCTGTGAAAAGGGGGCTCTCATTCCACTTTGTCTACATTATTAATTTTATTTTTCTTTCCATTGTCAGGCCTAAGTTTGCCCCGTGGCGTGTCTAGGTCCTGATCAATTTTCCCACTTGTGGGTGTTCCCTCATGTAATATGCCACATGCTTCTACAAAATTCTCAATGTCAATCATTTCCTCAGGCCAATAATAATTTTGAGCAATCTTTTGGATGATGGTACCTATTTTCTCATGGTCCCCATCTTTCCCAACATGTAAGCTCCTTATTACCTCTGCCCTATACTTTTTAGGAAGTACCAGCTGTCCCTGACAATTGGATCCAGTTCCAGCCTTCCTATATATCAGTTTGTTCTTCATATAGAAGTCTCTTTTGCCTGGAGGTGTATGACATTTTGACAATTTCTTAAAACAAGGCTTGAGGGTCTTATCCCCAGCCTGCGCCTTCCTCATCTCCTCTGGAGGGGTATTTATCAGATTATGCTCCTCCTGTTTAGACTGTGATCTGGTCTGAAGCGTGGCCATGTACACAGATCTCTTTTTACACACTTCGGTGTTATGGTTGTCCATCCGACACCAACTACAATACCTCTTTCCTTGGTTAAAAGGTTTTCTTTCATCATATTTCCTTTCATTGAATTGTGAGGTTTTATTTTTATAGCCATTGCGTGGCCTATCAAAATATTGCTTACCTTTATCCTGGTCTCTATGGTCAAACTTATTAAAGTTTTGAGGTGCCTTAAAATTGTCTACCTGTTTCTTTTTATTACCAACTACCTCTGCCTGGGCTGCCTGATAGCTCTCAGCGACATTGAGTAACTCACCCAGCCTCTCTGCACCTTGTTCCATGAGAAACTTTCTCAGGTCTGGAGCCATGGACTCTCTTAGCTGCTCAATAAGGATCATCTCCTTAAGATCTTGGGTTTTCTCAGAGCAGTCCATTTCACCAAGTAGGTCTCTAACCGTGCAGAGAACTGGTGATAAGTTTCACCCGACAGTAGTTTGGCATTCCTAAATTTTTTTCTATAAAATTCTACGTTCTTTTCGTATCTTAATAAAAGAGCCTGCTTTAGCATGTCGTAATTGTCTTGGTCATCTCTGCTCATCTTGGCAAAAACTTCATAAGCCGTTCCTCTAAGCCCTTGGGATAACTTGAGGCTCCACCTCTCTCTCTTTCTAACCCATATGTAGTAGCTAAAAGTTCAAATCTACTTAAATACCCTTCGATCTCATCTTCTTTCTCAACAAAATGGTCTACATGAAAACCCATAGCTGAGGTTGAGGCTCCCTGACTGGCAGTGGCATCTGAGGCAAAGGGGCTGGCACCATTTTCAGGAGCATGGCCTTGAAATTCTAACTCCCTTAGTCGTATCTCATGCTCCCTCTGCAATCTCTTATCTTCTGCTTCGCTCTCGGCAGTCAGTCTTTTTTCTTCTCTTTCTGCAGCTAATCTCCTTTCTTCTGCCTCCCTTTGCAGTCGTTTTTCTTCTGCCTCCCTTTCGGCAGTCAATCTTTTTTCTTCTCTTTCTGCAGCTATTCTCTTTTCCTCTGCCTCCAATGCCCTAGCCTCCTTGTCAGCCTCAATCTGCAACCTCTTAATTTCTCTGTCAGCCTCAATTTGTAACTGTAATTTTCTTTCTTCTGCTAACTTCTTATCTTCCCTTTCAATATACTTGTCACATTCTGAAGTTATATATTGGATCAAATCCTGACCCTCCATGTTAATTTCCTTAGCAGTCAGCACAGCAGCAGATCGAAACTTTGCCATATCAGCCATTTGTACTATGCAACCTTTAAAATTTCTAACTATATAAATCTCTAATTATGGCTAATAATTTCTAATGATAACCAAGAACAACCACAGGCACTGATAGCTCTACTACTATTTAATTTCTCCAAAAGGAATGCTTTTAGTTTTATACTATCTGAGATTCCTAATATAATTGATAATATTTTAAGAATTTAAAATCCCAGAAGCAAACTACCCAATATAGCTGGTGTTATGAGAAATTCAATCCCCAGGAGCGAGACCCCAATATATGTGGTGGATTTGATGTTATAAAGTGTTGTTAGGTATTATTATTGTAATAAATGAGATTAGCTATGAAGGTCCCTGAATTTACCCAATAATATTGTGAACTTTTCAGGGTACCTTTCCGCTACCACCCCTTTTATCTCATTCAAAATGTATTTATATTATTAGATTAAATGACTTCGTGTAGTGTCTAGGGTTATGAAGGTAGAGTGTAATGTACAATAATCAACAAACATACAAACAAATAGTTTATTATTCACAACAGCACACAGTACTACCACAATAACATAAAAACGACACTTTAAAAGGCTATCTTATTTAAGACTGTGGTTTAAATTTGTGTAAATATAATTGTTACAATTTATTATCCTGATTCTAATTTATTTTGAACCAGGACTGACAATCAAAATTGAAATCAAAAGAATCATTTACATCAGTCAAATAGCACAGTAGATCTTCTGTCCATACATAAAAATATTATTCTATTATACGTCTGTAGTTGTATTTTCCTACTTTAAGGTAATACTGGTAGTACCCTTAGGTTGTTATTTAAAATCACACCCTTTTAGTTATGTTTGTTTTCGTTTGTCTCTTGTGGGACTATTAAATATTTGTCCCAGTTTTATTCACTGTCACTTTATAGTCTTTTTAAAGTTCTGTAGTTGAGCTTCCAGGTGCCGAACATGAACTTAACTTGGCAGTAGAATACAGGTAAAACGTTTCCTCTGCTCGCTTGACAATCTGTTCCCTGTTTGATAGGCAATGGCCACTAGCATGGGCTCGCAGTATACAGACAGAGTCCTGAATCAATCAGTTTTCAAGCGTTTGGTACCACATTAACGTCAGTATCCAGGACCTCTGAAATGTGAAGGTTATGCATCCTTCTTAATATTTAGCATACACTAATAGTCCACATTCTAGGACAGGTACATTACAAACAAACAAAAGGGTCATAGCCTTATACAAACCTATGCCACCATTTTCTTTTGATGTGACAATGTACACCAGTATTCCTCTCCCCTAATAGTTACAACGCCACTGCAATTCCAGCTGTAATCTTTTCCATATAATAGGATAGGTGTTATGCTCCTTTATGACACTCATACATATTCTTGTAGTTTTACACCTCTCTGACAGTCTATCACATGGTGGATCAATCTCTAGGCTTTGCCTCATGGTCGCTATAGACCCACTCACGTACAGACATATATTATTATTTCACATTCAATTTTTATATAAAATACATGTTAATAAATGTCAATCTTACCACAAATTTTCAATGAAATACACAGAGACGATGACTGACACAGTTTCGATCTGTTTTATTGTCCAGGCTGCCTAGAAATTGTATTTGAAAGCACAGCCTGATCTCATCAATCGCTGGTAGAATTTTTTTTTCAAGAAATGGCGTCCCCCCTAACGCTTGTTCTGACAATATCGACTCAGTTGGCCAATCACTATGTATTGTTTTATCATTATTTGATTAGTTAAGGGACTATTTAGATAACTAACAACATATTCTTGGTCAGCAAGTCTTCAGGTACACGAATATACAATTTTTAAGGGGCTATGTGGTTTGGTTCAAAATTCTATCTTTTTTTCTATGTTAGTTGTTTATTTTTAAACTACCTCTCGTTCACTCTTTTTCCATGTAATTTCAAGCGAAATACGAGAGCTTAGGTCATTCACAATAAGAGCTAAACATGTTTCCATGACCGTAGTGTTTACATTTCTAACTTTTCCATCGTATTGGGGAAACCACTAAGGCAAGGCTTGCCACTATGCTATTGTTGGCTTTTAGTTTCTTCTTCTTCTTCTTCTTCTTCTTCTTCGTTCGCCCTGAAAAGGACGGTGGTTGCGTTGTGTCTGTTTACAACGTAGCTGTGATATCTGCACCTTTCGGTCGACACATCCGACTTCTGCACGGCATTTTTTAGGACCGGGTTTGCCTTCCCATTTCGATCCACACTCGCTCAGCCAGCCTGCACCGCTGCAGACTGTTTCCAGGACCACCACGTGGAGGTGGAGTGCGGTCTTGACCAGCTCTGGTTCGCTGGTCCTGACGCAGGCAGTCAAGCTATGAGTCGCTGACTGCGGTCTCTATTGCTGCGTCTTGAGGTCCCGCTTTTAGTTTGAAATCAATGCGAAACGAATTAGCATTTTCATCTATTCTTGCCCCTCCTGGTTCCACAATGCATTTTAGGAAAATATTTCTTAGAACTAGGAAAAGTGGGTGTTTATGTCAAGGACGAATTTGAAAAATTGGGTACCGTTTTGTTCTGCTATTCGTTAGCAAATAATAATCTGAAGGCGTAGGCGACACCAACAGTTCTAGCAGAACATTTTTTTTAGTACTTTCTTATCTTTGCCTTTATGCCCTATACTGTTATATTCTAATTTATATATTGTATTTAGAAATTCACTACATATGTAACAGATATTTTGAATTTTCAAAAACTCTTACACTTCTCTCAGCAATAATTCGTCTTGTCTGTTTACCTGACCATCCCTGCTGAGAGAGCAGACAGGTGATGCAATATTAACCGACAACCATGTTGGTTACTCTCGGGTGTGGCCGACATCAGATTACAGATTAACACTAAAATCGCCCAGCGCAGTTTTTAATCGCCAAGATTGTAATACGCTGAAAATTTGATAGCCACTACGGGAAGATAACTTATTTGTCAGCGCACATGAATGACATAATCGTTTCTTGCACACCTTGTGGAAAGTAAGATATAATTGTAGGCATTTGCAGAGAAGGCAATCGGATGTTTTATTGCCATACATGGGAGAGGCGACCTTTTGCATCACGCACATTATTTCATGCGGAAATAATTGTGAAATTATCCCGCATAAACACGCATATTTGAACGAATGGAGCCCTGCTTAGCACCGTAACAAACAAATGCGTGGGAAGACTTGCAATATAAGCTGACATTTTCGCAAGCCTAGCTCACTGTGAGAATCGCTTGCCAAGACGACTACCAGATTGCCAGAAGTTAGAATCAAGATTCCTATATCGGAACCGGGCCATTGTATGAGCAATTTTGAAGACTTCAGAGCCCAGAATAAACTCTACCATTTAACAAGGACAACCGGAATTTGGGGAGTCTAAAACACGGAGTAATAGGGGAAATTCATTGTTAACATAACAACACCACAGAAAGTGTAAAAAGGCATCTGCTAGTGCCTTAACTTTATTCCTCTGAGCACACAGTCTGTGAGCCAAGATTGGCGTATGTTGTTCATTTTACGTTCTATATTTGTCATTACTAACATGTAAACATTTTTCAATCAGTGTAGATGTAAATACAAACATTATCTATACTGTTAACCTTTCCATTTGAATGTAAAGTAAATATAAAGCTATTAAATTTAAATTTAAAGAAAGGTTTCTCTAGAGGGATTAAGCTTAATTCTCATCGAGGGTATAATCTGAGGTAGATGGGATGGTGGAATAGCAAGATGGGAACACATAAGTATGTGTCGGGAAACTCCATACTCAGAAGGTATTCGTTTCTCTTCTTTTACCATACTAGTTGATGGTACTAGTGAGGGTACTAATCTCTGGAACAAAGTGAGGGTAGAAGTTGCCTGACATCGCAATGGACACCATCATCAGAGGGTCTTAGAGACGTGGGACCAGCTTTGCAGTTACTGATCTTACTTGGAACGTGCTGCGCCTTTAATCTTCACCAGAGACGCGAGAACTTCAGTGACCTATCTGCACAGAACCGAAAAACCCAGCGGGAGCAGAAACTACCATTTGCAGCTAAGTCAAACCTAAAAGCTGCCAAGTGACATCTTATATAAAACACCCTACTATCACACAAAGATGAGTAGTTTCTGTTAAAGATTATTCAATTTTTTTTAACTGTTAAAACGTAGTTGATTATTAAATGTATTGTTTGTAAATATACAAATTTAACGTCGGTTTAATCATTTTGAATGTACTGCATATTTGTCGCAGTCAATTTACTAAATACACTCTAATCAGAGCTATACCAGAATAATAAGAATTCCACTGAGTAAATCAGGGTGGGGGTTTGAACGAGCTGAAATTAATAATTGCTTAATTCTTCATAAAAGGCGGCGGATCAGATATAAGTAAACAATTGCCCTGACCAATGCAGCATTGTTCTTGACTTCTGGGTAATCTTATGAAAACTCCCTTGAGACAGAAGCACCATTATCCTTCTATCTACAACTCTGCCAAGAGTAATCTTGTGCGAAGGTAGACACCTTTGAAGACCCATAGTAGATACTCTTGAGTTTGTGCCACTGTTTGACCACTACTGCAAAGCAGGGGAGGCAATTCCGTGACAGGCCACATACTCTTTCTCTGTTCCTCATATATTAGGAAACTTTGAATCAGTAGCAAGGATTGCACCCCTTCGAGACACGGGTTCAGGCATTCTCACCTCTTGACAGAACTCCACGGCATGAGCACAAATCTGCTTAATTTTAATTCGTTACATCATCAAGCAAAGTACGGTAGCGGGACTGTCTCCCCTGCTCCGCCTTATTAGTCCAACAATGGCCAAACTTAGAGTATAATGATGACGGTCTTCAAAGGTATCAACCTTCGCTCAAGATTACTCTTGGCACACATACAAATAGAAGAATGAGAGGGAAAGAAATGACTCTTTTGAGTATTGGGTCTCCTAATATGAGTGTGATAGGGTGGACGTGGAATGATGGTGTTGTGATATGTGATCACTTCCTTGCACACTCGCACCAGACCCGTACAACAATAAAACTCTTGATTCTAAGGCAGGGGCTGTATTTATTCATACAACCTTCTCAGTGACCCATACCTGTGTACATGGCCACGCTTCAGACCAGATCACAGTCTAAACAGGAGGAGCATAATCTGATAAATACCCCTCCCGAGAAGATGAGGAAGGCGCAGGCTGGGGATAAGACCCTCAAGCCTTGTTTTAAGAAATTGTCAAAATGTCATACACCTCCAGGCAAAGGAGACTTCTATATGAAGAACAACTGTGATATATAGGAAGGCTGGAACTGGATCCAATTGTCAGGGACAGCTGGTACTTTCTAAAAAGGTATAGGGCAGGGGGGAAGTTAATTAAGGAGCTTACATGTTGGGAAAGATGGGGACCATGAGAAAATAGGTACCATCATCCAAAAGATTGCTCAAAATTATTATTGGCCCGAGGAAATGATTGACATTGAGAATTTTGTAGAACCATGTGGCATATTACATGAGGGAACACCCACAAGTGGGGGAAATTGATCAGGACCTAGAACGCCACGGGCAAACTTAGGCCTGACAATGGATAAGAAAAAATAAAATTAATAATGTAGACAAAGTGGAATGGGAGCCCCCTTTTTCACAGACAGTCTTCACTTGGATGTTTTACAATGGGCCACAATGCAACGAGTACAAAGAAATGTTTTACCCCAGGATAAAGCCGACAAATCCCTCGGTCGGAATCGTGTGAACTGGTTGAAAATAAAAGAGAGAGAAGATGTCTCACAAGGAATTTAAAGTGGGGAGAAAACCCCAAGAGAAAAATTGGTAGCGGTTAATTTGTGAATGATGATTCTAGGAAGAAAAGTCCTCACAATAATGCTTCCAATGGAAGAGACCATACCGGTGCATGGAAAAATAGGTCAACAAATTTAAAGGTCAATATGTAGCCTTGTTAAGGACATGAACCGATGAAAAGGCAGAAGAAAATATTACCTCATCATATCAATATGTGAACGAGCTGACCACTCGTCTTAAAACTGGCTGGAAACTTGCCAATGAAAATTTAAGACAAGCCAGGAAAAAGCAAAGCATGCTGCCTATTACAATAAGAAAGCGAAGGATCGAGAAATTAGCTGTGGGAGAGAAGGTGCTCCTTCTTACTGCCCGGCAGCCATAATAATTTACAAATTGGATGGCAGGGTCCATATACAGTTCTAGAGAAGGTGTCTAGAACAAATTATAAGATAGATAAGAAGGGGAAAGAAAAAATCTATCATGTGAATCCCCTGAAGAAATATTTGGAAAGAGAACATCAGGAAGAGACACACTTGTTGACCTTGTCCATCGCCATGGAGATGAAAAAGGAACCACTCCCTTCTCATGAATATCCTTTACATCCCTGTGAGACCGCTGCACAGGTAAAAAATCAGCACACACTTAACAGAAAAATCAGAGGGTAAGAGGGTTCAACAGGTTCTGAAATAATCATACAGATGTGTTAACGGACCGACCGGGGGGCATACAAATTTTCATTAGAGTATGATATGAAACTCATAGACCCAACACCAATCTGTATGCGAGCCTATTCGATTCCGTTCGCTAAGGCAAAAGCTTTAAGGGAGGAGCTACATTATCTGTTGAGAGAAGGGATTATCTCGCACAGTGGAATCTCCTTTAACAGCTCCAGTGTGGTTTCTGTTGAGAAAACCCTCTGGAGAACACAGGCTGTGTATAGATTACAGGAAACTGAATGTTGTCACAGAAGGTCAGGTGGATCCATTACCTGATACAAATCAGCTGTTTGCCAGGCTGAATCAAGCTAAATATTTCTCAAAAGTGGATCTGAGTAAAGGCTACTATATAAGATTCCAGTAAAGCCGGAAGTCAAACCTTATTTAGCCTTTAGCGCCTCGGAAGGACATTATGAATTTAAGATCCTGCCATTCCGGCTGAAAAATGCACCCCGTGTGTTTTCGAGGATGATGAGAAAGTTACTGGATCCCCTGAAGAATCCATGCATCACCAACTTCATGGATGAATATTCTCATAGCAACAGAAACATTTGAGGAACACATTAACTCTCTGAATATGTTGTTTGATCGACTGAGAGAGACCAATTTGACAGCTAGACCGACGAAATGCTGTGTTGGATGTAAAAGAGCTAGAATTTCTTGGGACACACAGTACATCAGGGAAACATGACCCTGACCCCAAGAACCTGGAGAAGTTAAAAAAAGCACCAAGACCACAAACAAAAAAAGATGTGCGATCTTTCTCATTATGTGGTTTTTACCAAAAGTATATTAAAAACTTTAACTCCATATGTGCTCCATTGACTGATTTAACGCGCAAAGGAAATCCTGATAGAATTATTTGGGACAGTGCAGTGTGAATTAGCATACCAAGAATTGAAAGAAAAGCTCACAAGCAGGCCTATTTGAAATTACCTGACTTGAGTCAAGAATTCATTGTGAGAACGGATGCTAGTAATATCGGTCTGGGTGCAGCTCTATTACAACGGTCAAATTCACTTGATGGGAAATTAACCCCAGTAGCTTATGCTAGCCGTAAGTTGAACATAGCAGAACAAAAATATTCAACAAGTGAAAAAGAATGTCTGGCAGTCATATGGGCTATAAAAAAGTTCCAGATTTATCTTTATGGAAAATCATTTAAGATCCACACTAACACAGACCCATAACCACTCGTGTGTCTGTCACAGCACATGAGAAGGCATGAAAATGCTAGATTTGTACGCTGGTCGTTGCTCCTACAACCATTCCAGTTTACCATAGAGTACATTCCCGGAAAAACCAATGTCGGCGCTGATTTTTTAAGCAGACATCCGTACGACGAACATCAGAGTAGTCACCAGACATAGATAGTAAATTCAGTAAATTCATCTATGTGTATTTAGAAGTAGGAACTGACATGACGAAAACACGTATTGTTCAATAGATGTAACCCACAGTGTTATTCCCTTCAGGAGAAACAAATGTAGAATGAACTTTCTAAATAGCCCAACTATATAACTTTCTGAACATTTTTCCTCGCTTACTACCCTCTGGAACTGATTTAAGGCAACAAAGGAAGAATCCGCTAGCATTAAGAATCCTTCAGGTGTGCTGACCGAACCACGGTGGGGGGGTAGCCGTCGCAGTTGGTGTGACTATTAGAAACTTCTGTACCACGATTAATGACCTGAAACAGGCGTCTGCGTAGGCACTCCTGTTGAAGCCATGGTGGATTAATGTCCAGCTGTACAGCCCGGTAGATGTGATCGGCCACCCTCCAGCAAATCCGTGATCCATTAGCATGTGTCATATAATCCGTAGTACTTCAGTCACGTCTTCTGCTAAAAACTCATGTCTCCAAAGATTTTCTACTGCCTTCGCTTCCCATTGCCTCGTTGCTGATGTGAGTCTATGTTCCAGATACCCGACATGTTAGAACGACAAGGGAGTAAACACCCGTGACTGAAATTGGTCTTACCACAAATGCCACCCGATTATACCCCCCCACCCAGCTGTCGAGCCTGCCACAGATTGTCACCCTGGGGCGTTTCATTGGTGAGCACACGTTATAAGGTGCGATATACTTGGTTTCGCCAGACAGGTACTCATGTGTTGGTGGCATGCTGAATTCCCTTTATACCTCCATGGGGGTTATCTCTATGCTTGTGCAAACATATTTCTGCAGTGCTCTGGATATATCTAGGATCGTGTAGACTGGCCGTACTCTGCTGTGTGTGGGATCATAGCTCGAGGGTTATCCCGAACCATTAGGCGCAAGATTGTAATGTGAGTGATGGTGGGCAGGAAGAGAGGGGTGTTTGTTGCGCAGTTTGTACCGCCTGAATGAGGTAATGGCGAGGGAGAATGGTGTTACTTTTTCCCAGGGAGTAAACATTATAACCTTGTTGATGGAGCCTTGTCATAAGCTGAGGCACTTATACGAAACGCGATTGGTAAATTATTGGTGGCCCATGTATGGGGGGGGGTCCTCCTGTGCATCACAAGGGGGTGGGGGTGTCCGTATTGTTGCATGTTATAAATGCCGACGTCATTGGGGGGTCCTGTACGTCTGATCTAGCAGTAGTTGCCCCATTGTGTATGTATACCTGGTGGTTCCGGATATGCAAAACACCCTTCAATGACCCCGATTCACACTTATCCACACACGTCCCACCCGTTATATTTACCACTATACATTGGGCGTACGGTCCTATTCGTTTTCTTAAGCTTATCCCAGCCCTTCTCGGAATTTGCAGGTCACAGGTCCTGACCCAGTTCGCTGTTCCTGTACCCCCTTCCATCATCAAATCACAACTTTATAATTCCCCCAGCAAAATCGTAGGGGGACTCGTACTGAGGTCGGCCCCCTCACCATTCAGATATGGATTATCCCTGAGTTATAATCGGTAGAAAGCATGTTGTCAAAATTGTTCTGTTCGCACACCATTTTAAAGAGCATACGCGGGACAAGAACCGATTTCAGCCCACATTCCCCACCAGTCACTCCCGTATCATATTCTCCAAAATGTCACTCGTGGGATTGCAACAATCACCAGAGTATTGCTGTCTTGATCACAACTACCCATAAACAAACTAGCGTTCCCCAACCAAATTCAAACTGGCTCTCAACACATACTATTTCACTCAGTATAAAAAACAAATCCTAATTCACTATTTTATGGGTCTGATTTGTCCTCTTGGTGTCTTTTTTTGGTGTAGCTGCAGACATGCGTGACTCTGCGTTGAACTGTAATCTTTATGCCTTTAAAATGGTTACAACGTATTTTGAGTTTTCAAGCATTCTTGTGTCATGCGTATTTTGCGATACTGTACTAAGAAAAAATTTTGGAGGGTTTGGCAGATGACTGGTGAAATAAATATTAACCGAGACTGTGACAAAAATTAATGATATAAACAATTAGTAAAACAAATAGGCCTTTCTCCCACCTTAAAACATTACCTCAACCATCCACCATGTGCCCGGACAATATATAATCACTCTAAAAAAATAATTGTCCTATGGGGTCCACCTGGGGATTAACCCCACAAACTATATACACCCCACACACAACCCCCTCACTCATTATACATTTTCACTATCTTCTTCTTGGTCTTCTATTTTATTACTTTATTTTATGGTTTATGTAATAATGAGTTATAATTTTTTATTTCATTTTATATTTATATTATCTTTTCACCCCACCCACCCCCCCCCCCCCCCCCCCACCCACCTAAGTAGATTCGGGATTGGTATGGGATGGGGGGGGCGGGGGGGGGGGGGGGTTATGATGTGTGGGAGATCGTGGGCGGGGGGGGGGGTGGTGGGGGTGTGGGGGCGAGTGGGTGGGGGGTCTATGGGCGGGGGGAGAAGATAGTGATGTGAGGGGGATTTTGGAGGGGCGGCGGTGAAGTCAGGTGGTGGTGGGAGGGGGTGGGGGGGGGGGTAGTGTGTGGCTTATCGGGGGGGGGGGATGGGGGGGGGGAGGTGGGTGGTTGGTGGGTGTTGTGTTGTTTTTTAATTGTGGGTTGTTAGAGTTGACA